>JAQIVZ010000141.1:0-101230 GCA_034700945.1 Arrhopalites spinosus
AGATGTAGAATTAAATTCTCTACAAAACTGTGTTTTTGGAATTTTTCTAGCATCTATAGTTTAGGCTGTAGGGGGGGGGAGCAAGAGGTTATGTGGGACCCTGTATATCTTTCCATAAGAAGGTGGAGAGATAAGTGAGAAAATAGATATAAAATATATAATATGAGGAATAAAAACTTGACTCATACCACATAAAATATTATTATTTTATATTTTATGTATCCATATCTATATACTTGTATAAAAGAATATAATATATATATATATATATTTATTATATACAGAGAGTACAGAGTAAAGGAAGGTGGTTGAATCATAAACAATCTTTTATGTGTGGCAAGTAAATCGGATTTTTGAAATTTAAACATTCCTCTAGGACACATTGATATCGTAAAAGGAAATTCATGAAAACGAAGCGAAACTCAAATAATTCCCTTTTATTCTGCTTCTTTGCCGACGACGACTACCAAAGAGTGTAAAGCCGTATGGCACAGCATAAATTTTCATAGACCGATGCGACGACGCATACGCTTTATTTCGTGAATAAAAGTATTGAAAATGTATGCCAATTCTGTACCTTCCCTCTCTCTCTTTCTCTCAAAGTAGACGAAATGTCTACGAATCATGCAGGAATATCCTCTCTCTCACTGTCTTCTAAGTACATACACTTTGGAACATTGACGACTAGTATATGTATAAATATATAAACTCTATACTGTACAAAAAAAATGTTATATATATCCACCACAACACAAGCAATGGCTAAAACCAAGAAATCGGTAAGAGAAGCATAGTATAAGTATTTACATACAGCTTTTTCCTCTTTTCCAACTCTCACAAGGATACAATGCAATGTCGCATCGGATCTTTTCCATGAGATTACCTTGCTATATATAGAAAAAGAAGAACAACTCGCAGAAAAAAAAACCCCCATAGTCCATAGTAATGGAACAAACTCTAACGTTATACTCTCTAACAAGGAGTCCTTTTCAACTCCAACTTTTCTTTTTTTTAAAAAATACATATATATAAATTTAAAAAATATATCAAAGACGGGTAAAAAATGAATGAAAAATGTAATGGTGACCTCCGTCTTGTGACATTGAATTCCTCCAAGGGCTAAAAAGAAAAGAAGAGTGGGGCTACCATGTACCATCAAATTTCTTATCCATCATTTTACCATAGAATCTCAAACTCTTTCATGTACAGAATGTACAAAATGTTGTGATTTCAAGCTGGAGAATACTCCCTGTAAAGTATATCTGGGTATTACATATATTGTACAATGTAAGAGTGGTTGGTAGGAGAGGAGCAGCTTGGCATATTTTCTCTCCATGAACATAATATCTAGTTGTATACATATGAAATATTATAATATTAGCCATATATATACAATACTGTATCACAGTAAGACTGCAACATCATTTAACATACCGTTTTTTTTCTGTTCTTCTTATTCTTCGTCACAAAGTAAAGCCGGGAGGCTCGGATAACTTTGATATAAATTCATAGACCGCGAGGTTAAAATCGTAACCAAAACAAACCTCTTCTCTCCTACTATATTATTATATACTTGACTAATACTTTTGTATAGAGAGAAATAGAGATAGTTTCATCATGATTCCATCCACCAAAAGAAAACCAAGAGGAGAAAAAAAGGAGTAACACAGAGAAAATGGAGGGTCTGCCCCATGCAAGATAAGTTTCGATGCGGATCCTCATCCTTCAATCCATTCTACTTTGAAAAACTTTTTTTTTCTTCAAAAAAAAAATCAAAATTGCCTTCCGTCCTCCTCCACTCTTTTGACTACAGTACAAAAATCACAAGGCGAGCTTAAATGTACATTTTTTTGATATTATATTTAGTACGCTGTATACATATGCATGAGTAGAGTAAAAAAAGAAATTTTTTGATGCGATTGATTCACTTTGAATATTCCAAAACATACATATATAAAATAATTTTGTAGACTGTGAGTATATTGGTAGTTTATTACAACATGAAGTAAGAGTACTGTTATCTAGTAATATATAAAACAGAGAATATATTAATACATGAATAATGCTGTGTAATAATAATGCAGACGAGTCTCAATTTTGTGTTTGTAGCAGGAGGTGCATCAACATACATAACAAAATTTAAGTATTTAGGATGACGTAGGAAGAAAGGAACGGTAAAAAAAAGAAGTCTGTGTTATATATATTATAGGGGGCCAGTGTGAATGGAAGTTTATGCACAAATAGAATACTATTCACCGTATATATCTGTAGAGAGAGAGAGAGAGTATGGACTTTGATGTAAAGACATAAACTGAAATCATGGCATAAATGTAATTGCCATACCAAGGTAATGTTCAGTAGCACTTGAACACAAGCTAGGAATGAATAAACCCTGTATATCTGTATCATAAGTATTTGTAGGTAAGTTACATAAACTATGGGAAGATGTAGAGATATATGTATAAAAAGGCATTCAAAGACGAATGCACACACTCCTCTGTTTGGACTAAATACCAAATTTATTCGTGGAGCTTTTTCATCCGGAAAATTGACTCGGCACTGTTTTGATTGATTAATTACTCATGCCATGGCGCATTCCTAAGAGACGCTCATACAACACACACAGAGAGAAGATGAAACTGAGAGTAATGGATGCAAACCACGGCTATCAAAAGAAGCGGAATGGAGCAAAAGAAAATATAAAAAAAATTGTTTGATACCATTTTCTTATGCTTGATTTCATTGCATTTCATCCCATCAAAATTTCAATTTAAAATCAATAAAATTAAATTATTCTCAACTTTATAGAGATCAAGAGATATCTCTATTACTAAACACAACAAATAAACTATATATTATGGAAATTGACAAGAATCATTGATCTAAAAACAATACTTATGCACTACTAGTACTAGACAAAGACCCCATCATAATCTTCTTTATAGTGGATCAAAATTGAGTAGAACATAAAATAAAAATTTCTCTTTGTTTAATTTTACTATGGGGGGTGGTAGTCTACCATCAGTGACTTTTATTAGTATAATTAAATATTCAAAATGACGAATGATGAATTTTCATTATTCTGATTTATGTCTTTATTTTTTTAAAAAACGTCATCTATTTTATTAATAAGTTGCAGATTCAAGTGGCTTGAATATAATTTGACACTGTCAACATTGACAGAGTCAATATGTAAAGCGATACATAGAACTAATCTAGGCTTGAACATAATATACATGCACAAAAGGTAGTAACATTATATTTACTTAAAATAATCTATTAGTTTTCCTTGTTCTACCCATGTTTATTTTCGTCTCAAAATCTTTCCTACTAGTGTATACCTGTTCAGTATAACTTTTGTACTCTATATATTCATGTTACATACTTAGACAACATATACTTTGTTGACTTTTATTTTTGTATAGAAAAAACTTTTAAGCTGATGCAATGTCAAATCCACAATATATTTCATAATCAATGTACATCCAACAATAAAATTTGAAACAGCTAACCCATGTCAAATTTGATGACAATTTTCTCATGTACATACATAAGTGATAATGATAATTGTCACAGGAAATTAATCAGCCAATTGTACAAATTTTGTCATAAGCAGTATTAGTATTTAGACAGTTTTGCAATATTAACCAAAAATAATTAAAATATGTCATTTACCTCTTCAGTTTTCAACAAAAAAAGAAAGAATATCCACAAGTAATTGAATTATCCAAGTTTGAAGTTACACAAATGATAAATGCTCTCACTTTAACACAGAAAACTAATGAGCCTTTTATCTAATGAGATATTAATGTATGCACAATATTTATCACTTTTTTGAAACAAGTACACAACACAGAATGGCACAGAGTCAAAATTTTGACTTGTAGAATAATATTAAGAAAAACAGTTTAATTTTCACAAAAAAATGTGATCCGGCAAAGAGCAGGAAAAAAAACTGATGTTCAGTTTGCCAGTTGTCCCCTCAGTTTGCCCCCGCCACTTGTCAGGGTTTTCCTATCCCAAAATAAACTCCTTTTAATAATACAGTAAAAATGTGTTTGGGCAAGTTTTTTTTTTGACTTTAAATGAACTCTATACAAACGAATGTATAGATTTCTTGGATACTCGTCTCACCAAAAAAATATAAGTTGTAGTCAAGACAAGAGCAAGACAATGAACACTCTTTTTGAGGAGGACAACAAACAACTGATTAGAATTCTACACGTCGTTCATTCTTCTCAGTTTAACTACCACTGACTGATATACTTGCGTATTGTGTTTATTATTATGAAAGTTCCTCACACAACCCCATTCTCTTGTGTACAATCTACATATAATGTATTATATTACCAATATACGTACATTAGGCATACATGCACAACTGAGTAAATTAACCAGAACCTCTACTTGTCTATGGTGTCCTCTCTCATTGTATACAGTACATATGTAATATGTACTCTTCCAAATATTTATAAGGGAAAACGCTTAGTGGTATGGGTCAAACAGTGATTTTTTTATATATTTATTCTGTACATGAATTGAAATTTTTTGCTGTTCTTCTACCACATGCACATGTGTCTTTTTTTGTCGCAATATTAAATCCATTGTTAGGCAAGACATGAAATGCCAATTTTTTTTCCCTCTTTTTCGACTCCAACAATAGATTCGAGAGATAATTGCATGGGAGGTAAAGGAGGAGGGGGGAAGGTTGATAGATTAGAGTCTTCTTGTTCTTTGGACAGTGATAATGTATCGTGTCCTTGACTTCTGAAATGTAGGGGAGGGGTTGTATACTTACTTTTGTAGAGCATCAAGTATCCTCTTATACCAGTCAGACATTTGTATCATCAATCAATTATATTTCTAAAAATATCCCTCTTTCATTTTATATTCACTTGGTTCTTCCATACAATTTACAAATAATCTCTTCCCCCCAACGAAATCCATTTAGATATTCTTTTATAAAAAATGGATTAATACAGGCAGTTAGCTGAAATAATGTGAGTAATTATAGTTTCAAATATCTCAATTAATTGTAATGACACTATACTTAAATATTATCCATAATTTCCTGTAATGACTATTTTCTTATCATTAATAAGTAATTACACCATCACTATTATAATTTCCCTCCCAGGACTGTTCCAATAAATGTTAACTTAACACCTTGGAAAAAAATTAATTTGCTGAGACAATCAAAATTGAGTTTTGGTATTTAGCATGATGATAATAAATAAAATAATTATTTTTTATGCTGTGTATTAATAAGACCAAGTCTCTTGATATAATTTGATATATTTGAACATTTAATCTGAAATTGTTGAAATCAAATGGTTACGAAATATGAAATCATGTTGGAGAAATACTTTTTGTACGTGTTCATAACCAAGAGGAGTGAAATGAGATCTATATTCATTTTGATTGGATTTCAAACTGTATACAATAGTTACATGTATTTATTCGTTGATGTTAATCTAATTACCATTTTCCATATTTATAGTTCTCCATCTTTTCTGCCTTGACAGAAATCCAGTGTTTACAACTTTTCTCATTCTGCGTGTGTCTGTCTAAAATTGTATCAATGTGGTTTACTATTCTTCGACTGTATATTTGGTATATACAATATTTCCAGTAATACAAATGTTTTCCTGGCATTCAGCCATGATCAATCATCATAGGTAAATAAACCTCGACTGTACATGTCTCCATATGTAGTGACATATGACTGTCACTACTATTATCACATACAACATACTGCCGTTGTACAAAATTGTAAAGTTTCATCATCTCTCTTGTCTTTGTATCAAGAGAGATTCAAGATGGAGGTGCAATAATATTTTGTGAAATAATTTATTCCTTTCTTATTTTAAATTTTCAAAATCCTAATCTTGATTTTAGATATTGTCTCATTTTTTTAAAAAAATATATATTTACAGATAGTACATGGAAATAATTCCAGAAACTTGACCTCTACCCTTAGCATAAAATAGTATGGGATTCTCCAGCTGTATGAGCATTTGTACTCAGTATCTGTACAGTCAGGTGAATGAAGAAGAAGATTATTTTTTAAACATAAGAAAGAGAAAAAAAGAAGGAGAACCTTAATAGACTAAACTAAATTATTAGTGGATTCTCCACTCAGACAAATGACCCGAGTGAGAGTGAAACATTAGGATCATCAGACGTAAAAGTCTTTTTTTTCTTCACTCTTCTCAATTTCTCTGCATTTTAAAATCTTAACCACGAACAAATCCCCAAAAGAGAGGTTCAACGAGAAACTTTTCCCTCACATGTACCCACATTCACCTCCCCATCGTTTTTTATCTCTAAATTAAGGAATTCATCAGAAATTGTATGGGGGATTGAAAAGACATTGCCCACGAGTTGAGATGAAATATAAAAAAAGGGTAAACAAGACTCTAGAATATTCTGTACATACCTAAAATATATTACAGAGTTAGATAGAGAGAGACTGATTGATTGTTTAAAATGTGGATCAAATTACTCTCCTCTTTCTATTTTCTCCTTGTAATTTCCTCACAAATAATAAAAGTTACTCTCTAAAAATAAGGAATCATGTGTTATACTAAAGTTTTTTACAAAAAAAAATATTTGACATGACAAAACTCTGGAGTAAGCTCATAACAAACCATCTTGAACCTTTGAAGATGGAAGCCGATTTGAGAACAGATTTTTTTCCCCTCGTAATGTAATATAAAGTTGTCAAAATTTTGATAAGTAGCAAAGATACTAAAGAAGACTAGAGGAAATGGCTAGATTTTCCAATTCATAATGTCAACAATTGAAGGAAACGAGATCTTGACTCAAAATAGGCTTACTATTGTGAAAAAGCTCAAATTTTATTCTCTCCAAAACCTCACCCTCATCTTTCAATGGACAAAGTCAAAAAAAATATTTTAGAAAATCCACAAACCCACAAAAAAACTATATGCAAGCTCAAAATGTTTTTATCGTACAGATATATCTGTACATTGTACATACAAAACTTGCCAACTGGATATATAAAATGTATGTAGGTACGTTCATAAAAAAATAAATAAATAGACAAAATTGGATATAAAAAAAGCATCTTCAAAAATACTTTGTGATATAGATGGCTTGATACTAACAACAAAATAAAATAATATTTTTATGAGGAGCGGATTTTAACAACATTTCAAATTGAAGAGAGAGAGAGACAGAAAAAAATACACTTTAATACTTAAAAAAGTAGTACAGTACAGTGCAGTGTTGGTTGTAAAGATACAAATGGTATAAAATCTTTATTTTCATATCGATTCAAAATTCCCAACTCTGTCTGTAATGTACTTTACAGTTTATTTATGGCAAGTAAATTATTAAAACAATGAAAAAAATAAAGTACACAATTATTAGTGTCACATTTCAACGAGAGAGAGACCGCTTCCTGCCATTCCACCATCTTTTTCTAATAAATCATTGACAATTTGACAAGAAAAAAATTATTTTCAACTTGGAATCTTTTTTTTAACCAAAAAAATTATTAGCAACTGTGTCAAATTTCAATGTTATTCATTGCATTTCATTCCTAAAGCCTGTAGTCTGTAGAGTCTCAAAGTGAATTGAAATTTGAATGAGACCCAATATAACAGAAAGTGTATACTCATAGTCATATTATATGGAAAAAATAGTATAATAAAAAATGGTCAAGATTGCAACTTTCTACTTGCTGACCCAAGCGTCATTCCATTTCATGTGCATACAGTTTGCAGTTTTAACCATCAACAAGAGTCCTCATGTAATGATTCTTGCGAGTGGATAATTGTAATATAGTCCATCCTTATAGTGGAGAATGACAAACAACAACAAAAACAAGTTTCTCTTTCAAATTCTCTTCAAAGTGGATACTCATTTTCTTCCTTTTTTGCCTCTCTTTGAACCTCATTATTAGCACTACCACTACTCTCATGCATGTATCAGTAGCACCATTATTCAAAATTTAATTGAACATTATAAAATATTTTGTTACAATTTTAGATAACAATACAAATTTAATCTCTTGCACCATTAACTTGTTGTTTTTTTATCTAAATTATTTTCTCATCAATTAACTAAATTTGTTACCGTCCATACCTAAAATAATTCCCTACGGTATGACGTGTTGACTGACATAGATTATACTTAAAAATTTGTTCCAAAATATTAAATAAAAAAAGTTTAAAATTTAGAAAACAAATTAATTAAATTCTTTGTTGTTAAATTTTTTAAAAAAAGTTTGTATTGATACTGCTGACTAAAATACTGACTAAAAAATGTCACAGAGGAGTAGAGAGAGAGAGAGAGAGAGAGAGTTTTCTGTACAATGAAGGCATAAAAAATGGAGATATTTTAGATTCATGAGTTTGGTTTTTTGGCAACTTTCGGAAATTTCAACCATTTAAATTGTAGCCAGAACTCCCTTACTGTACACAT
Source organism: Arrhopalites spinosus (assembly GCA_034700945.1). Classification (NCBI taxonomy): domain Eukaryota; kingdom Metazoa; phylum Arthropoda; class Collembola; order Symphypleona; family Arrhopalitidae; genus Arrhopalites; species Arrhopalites spinosus. The sequence goes on from JAQIVZ010000141.1 coordinate 8,452, forward strand.
GTTACACAGTGACTAGTGAGTGTATGAGACACTATTATAATGAAGGGATTGAATATATTGCTAAATATTTTAAATATTTTTTTTTGGGCCACATTTTTTTTATCTATAAATGTACAAAATGTAGAGTAAGATATTTTGAGATTTCATATGAAAAGAGACAGAGAGAGAGAAAAGATGCAATGTTATTCTGTACGGTGGTTGTACAAGTGGACCCCAAAAAAGAACATCCTGCGACCAAATGGAGTGAGCTGGACTTTTTGTCCAGCTCACTGACTCTTGTGTCACAATAATGCTGGGTAAGCAAAGCCGAAACCGATTGAGACTCCAGCGAACCATGATGATGACTCAATCCACTTCCTCAGCATGTAAAACGGAGCTTGAAGACATGTAGAGAGGGAGAGAGAGAGAGGAAACCATACTGTTTGCCTGACTGAAAGTTACAAAAAAAATAAAGAGAGAGGAAAAATCATGTGCTCATGGAACATGTCCTGACACACTGAAATAAATGCAAACTGTTCTGTTTCGTCGACTACTGGAATACCCATTCAGAGCCAAATCATGTAAACGTGAAAAATTCTCTCCACATATATTTTGCATACTCACAATCCATATCGAACCATTTTGATCACCCCATAAGACTCCTCACATGCCTTATACACCTATCCAACTATCAGAGACAAACCAAAGAGTCTTCTCTCCTTTTTTTTATTTACAAGTTGTAATCTTATACAGAGAAAAAAATATATAAGAGGGAATACCGCACCAGAGAGAAAGTAGACAAAACATTTTTTATACATTATTCTCTTATGTACAGTCAAGAATATAAACAGTACAATAATACGAGAGGGAATGATATGGGGAATGTGTTCCCAGCCAAATAGTGTAATGTTACGCATTAGGTTGAATTGTATTACCATTACCTTTTAAATTTTCATTTTAGGCTCCTCTTCCACATTTTCTCTCTCTCTCTCTGTTTTCCCATTACATGACCCGACTTTACATAGAATTCAAATCTTTTTCTGCATGTATACATACAGCCCCCCTCCCCCCTTATGTGTTTTTATTCTCAATCCCTCCCTTTCTTTCTTCTTTTTTTCTCTATCCGTCGTGATTTCATCCTAATCTCGCTTTACTTGTTTTGTATACGCATAATTTATGCACGATGAAGCTCCTCCAGTTCTCCAGTTTCTCTAAAAAGAAGACTGGAAAGAGAAGAAGAAAAAAACATTTTCAAACTTACGCCCTTACTCTCCATACTCCTACTCACATTCCCATTATCCTCAATTCTTCTTCTTCTCCCTCTCTCTCTCTTTCTGGCTTTGTTTGCAATAGGAGAAAACATGCAAGTTGTTTTTTTCATAGCCTTTAGTGTGCTAGAAATAGGGAAATTTAGATGGAATTGAGAGAGAGAGAAATCTGTTGTCTCCTCTTTTTTTCTACAAAGGGATCTAGATTATTGTAAACAAGGTGACATTCAAGACTTTAATGGAAAAGATCTCTCTCTCTCTCTCTCTCTCTCTAAATTCTCATGCTCTATTTTTATTACTTTCATTACACTCTTGACAACAAGAGAAAAAAACAAAGAAGAGGGGAGTCTGATTTGAAACTAAATATTTAAATGTTCAAATCACTTTTGAACTAATTTTAAAAGATACTTTTTTTATTTTAAGATTATTTAACATGAAAATAAATATCAAATTAACACTCTAGTTAATTTTATATCATTTAATTGATTCTAATATTTTTTTGAGCATTTTCTATAAAATAAATGAAAATTATAATACAAAAAAATACAATCTACACTGATATAGTTCGCAAATATAAATATTTCAATGTTTAACTATTTTTCCCATTTAATTTTCAAGCTTTTCACTTTAAAAAGGTTATAAATAATATATAATATTCATTGAAAAAATAAGACGCAAGCGGAATATGTTGAAAATATTGATTTTTTTCCCTATGTGCTAAATACATCACACACACACACACAAAGTCACGTAAAACCAATAGAGTGCAAGTATTTTGAAAGAGAATATAGTAAACACTAGAAAATATACAGAGTAGGTACTTTAACACAGTTCACGTCAAGTACCTTTGGTATGTGTAGTAAGGTCTATTACTTGTAATCTGGTTGTGTATGAATATTTATTCTACATGTACGACTCTGTGTCTGTAGTACCCACACTTGTGTGGTTGAATTGCTTCATAATTTTCCATGCTTCATAATATTATTTCTCTTTTATATTCATTTTCTCAAGTCTTTTAACTACAATATCATTCTTTTTTTCCCCTCCCTCCCTCTTCCCCCGGTATTTAGACAGAGAGAAGGAGAAAAGGGAAGGAGAAAAAAAGTTCATTTTTTATACATAAAAAAACAAAATATGTTTGCATTGCAATTTAAAAGTTAATGGATTGAGAGAAAAGTAAAGTTTCCGGCCCTCGAAGCATTTATGATGGCATATCTGTAGGAAGGAAAAAAGGAAGGATGTCAGCCAATGTAAGTCTCTATACTTTCTCCTCTTTTTTTGATATTTAGAAAGTCACCCGTAATTTCCCTACAGGGTCCTCTTCTCCTTGTCTCTACAGTCAAAATTATATTACTGAAAGGGAATTTTATAGTGAAAAATATTACCAAGAGCTGACAATCAAAAAGATGTAAATTAACTTTTTTTCAAAAAATAAAAAATACCCAATTTTTTTTTCTTTTAATAAAATGAATCCTCCCATTTTTATGGTCTTGGTTGTTAAGATTGAAAATTTATTTTTGTTTACTAATAATTTAAATCTCTCCCAAAATGACTTTGGAGAAAGTAGACAATAGCAGAGAAAGCTTCAAATAACCCACATTTTTGTATGGGTATGGTAGGTAAACAATTTTGTGAGTTTTGATGGCTCATCAAGAAAGAGAAAGTAATTCAAGAAAATAAAAAATGTAACTATATAAATAAAAACTCATATTTGACTTTTACTAGCTTGAAAAAAAGAAGAAGGGAATTTTAAAAATTCTAAAATAATAAAGAATGTAGTATTATAGTCAGAAAAAAAGAGATATATTTGGATGAGGTTTAAAAAAGATGAAGATGTACAGGGTACATGGAGAAAGCAGAAGAGAGAGAGAAAGAGAAAGAAAGAGGGTTCATATTTGTGGTTTTGGCCATCAGTTGCGCCTAACATCAATTATGTAATATGGCCCCACTTCATCCATCGTTCACTTCCATGAATTCTCTCGACAGCAATAAAATGAAATATACTTGGTACTTTTACCAAAAGTTTCGAGTCCCCGTAGGCCTTTGTAATTTCTTCCGTTGCTCCTATATTTATTTGATGATGACCGTGTATCATAGACATACAGTACACATGCTTATCTTTCTTTTCTCTCTCTCTCTCTCTCTCTCTCTCTTCATGACTTCATGCTCTACCAATAGTCTCTGTGTACATATCAAGCCATATGCATACAATTACACAACAATAATTCACAACAAAAACGAGAGGGGAAAACCCAACTTTGAATATGAATCTCTTTTGTCTTTTTTTTCATACTCTCCACAATTGAGATTTCATAATATTTTCTATATTTTAAGACTTGTGAGTTCTCTCCTCTATAAAATGTTTTGAAAATTTCTAATGAAAATATGAAATGTCTACTCCATACAAATATATATCTTTATAGTTATATATTATCTACAGTGGGTTGTGGGTGTGTGTACAATGATGGAGTGTAAAATTGAATCTTTCCATGGGATATATAAAGGGCTCCAAACTAAAAATAAGGAAACTCACGTACTCTTGAATTTCTACAGTAAATTCTGGGGAGGTCGTGTGCATGTGTCTCTCCCTCTGTGCGTTTTCAGCTTGAGAGAGAGAGAGAGGACTCAGTCTTTTGTTGTGATGTGACCAAACGGAAACGACGGTCGTGAGTGCAATGGTTTTATCTCTATAGTCAGAGTAGTTGGCGGAAATCAGAGGAATTGGCAAAGAAATGGCTACTACCGTTTTTACCATCGATATAGTCTAAAAGAGTTTCTATATCTATAGTTACATGCTATGTAATGTACATTTTAGACTGAGATTATATATTGAGATTGTATAAAAGTATATAGACAACATGCATGTACAGTGTACATGTATAACTTATATATTGTGCTCGTTCTTTTACCCCTCTTCCCTCCTCTTACAAACTCAAATGGGCATCAATTTTGGCAAATGTGAATAGAGGCGAAAAAGAAACCCCCAAGGGAGTGGCTCATTTAATTCCCCCCCGATTTTCCTCATTCATGAATCAATTCCTATTTGGAAATATTTTTTAGTATTCTACCATCTCTTCCCATCCCATCCTTGTTTAAATCCTTCTTCAAAAAAAAGAAAAGAGAAAGTCACACATATTTACTCTTTTTTATTTTTGTACTCGAAACTTTCTCTTTTTTTCATATTGTTTTGCAAACATTTTTATTTTTATAAAATTCTAGTATCTATTTGTAGTATAATAAAATGATGGGAAAGTGAATCAAGACAATTTTTATGGGAATAAAATTTCAATTTTCAATGCCATTGGGATATTTTGTAAAATGATTCATAAAAAGAGTAAAAGCGTACATGTAAGACGACTGGAAAATTTACTTTAATTCTTTTTTACTTTCTTTTCAAACTTATTGATTTTTTTACATGTAAGTTAAATGGGTTAATATAGAGATATATAATGATACTGTATTGTAAAAAAATTTCAAGATTTTTGTAAAATAAACTATCAAATCATTTGTATCAAAATATCTGTAAAATCAATTTTTTTCTATAAAGTCGTTTCATGTAAAATAAAAAGAAGGGGAAAGTAGGTGACTGTTGTAGAGAGTTGACACGTTATAAAATATTTTTCGGTCGATAGAGATAAACAAATAAATCAATGAACTTAGTCATGTTCAATTATCTGTATAAATACCCTTCAAATCAACACACACAGAGAGAAACTCTGTATACACTTTCTACTTTCACCGTATACCAGAAATAGAGAGAGAGAAAACCTCATTGATATCATCCGAGGTTTTGTGGTATTTATTTTACAAATAAAACATGACAAAATATATAGACACAAATATCTATAGACAACTTTATCTCTCTAAACTGTACACACAATTTTACTTTGACTCTTTGAAGGAAATTAAATCATTCCTTGAGCCCTTTTCAGAGACCTCACCAAATACAGAAAAATATTGGAAATATTGTTCAAATAGAGAAAGTCATTCATTTAAGTAATATCCAGAGAAAACTCTTGACGTTAAAAAAACTTGTAATTTTAATTGAATGACTCGCCTTATTTAAACCACCACCTACATTTCACATTTATTTTATTTAATTATCATAATCTCAACCACTTTAACTCTTCCTCTTGAACACATATGCTCATTCTCTTATAACCTAAAATTTACACAGCGTCTCCTCCGCCCAAAAAAAACTTTATGGGATCAAAAACTACAAGATGAACACACAAAAACTCTGCTCTTTTTTTTGCTTTTTTTGATAATCCCAAATCCTTCAAAAATAAGGTGAGTTTACTTAGGCCTACTTTTCCCTTCTCCTTCCTCCTCTCTTACTTTTATTCTTTACTCTTGAATAGAGTCAAAAGAGTTGAATTGAAGATTTGCTGTCACCACACACTTTCTCCCTCTCTCTCTCTGTTTATATACAGTCACAAATTCTTTTTTTTTCTTTACCATATTTTATTTCTAAAGGAAGAATCCATAAAAAAAGTTGAATGCATACGTTTGAGAAAAAAAGTAAGGAGAGAAAGAGGAAGAGGGGGGGGGCTGAATATGAATAAAAATTCTTGAAAAAAATTTGTATAAAAATTTTGGCTATAAGAACACACATTTATGGAGGAGGAGGACATGGTAAAAATAGGAGAAAAAGTGAGGATAGACAAGTTTAGATTGTGATTTATATATAAATTCCTCCTCCCTCTGATTCAATCCAATTCACGGATGTATGAAGATTGTGTGTGTGTGTGGAGCAAACTTTTTTTTTAGTTTTACACAGACAGAGGAGGAGGAGAAACTCTCAAGTGTTAATAATGGAATGTCATGACTACAGTGCTTCATGTCCATGTGAGTGACTGCTATATATTCAGTCACTCGAGCATTCAATATAATATGATTGGAATTAGCAATCGGAGCATAAGGTTGTAAGCTAGTCCTTTTTGTTCATTTTCCAACAAAAACTGTGTAAATGTCTCTCTTTCTCAGCCTCTTTTTTATACGTCTCCTCCTCCTCCTCTACTTATGTGTGCTGAATTTCACCTCCTTTTCTTTTCCTTGAGAACATTTAACAACTAAATTGATTTATTGATTGATCAATGAAGACTTGAGACTCACCTTTTTTTATTTCCTCTCCTTTCTTTCTTCTCCCTTTATTTTATATTTTATTTTAACTCCAACTTTCACAACAGCATCCCTCCGTATGGTCCTTATATGTGAAGAAGGAGGAGTAGGAGAAAGTAAGAAAACTAAAAAAACAAGTACAGACTACTCAATCAAGAGTTTTCGTTTTGGCTATACTTTCACTATATAAATACACCATACACACACTTAAAAAAAGGTCTCTCGCCTCCTCAAGGTATTAGTACTAGTAGGAGTTGTCGAGAATTCTAACAGAAGTAAGAAGAAGGAGAAGAAGAGAAAAAAAACAAGGAAGCGTGGCCAATCCTCACACACTCACTCTCTCTCCTCTTGGGTTTTTTTAAAACTCTATTTTTACTTGATCTTTCTCTTAAGACATTTCTCTGAGTTGCTTCTTGTGTTTCTTAAATTGTGATTACTTGCCTTGCATATACAAGTTTTTCTCATCACTTTCTCTCCTCCCGGCTTTACTTTTTTTTCTGTGTTGAGATCACCACCTTTGACTTAATATGAAGAAAATTCTTTTCAAACTACATCAAGTAAAATGTGGCGGTGAGGATGTGATCCGTGTCATAAGTGTAACTATTGAGAGAGGGAGAGAGTAAATATACACAATAAAATGCTTTTGTTTTCTTCAATCAAAGTCCATTGAAATTCACTTTTTTTGTATACTCTTCTTCTATTTATTTTTTTCTTTGAAAAAAAAGAAGAGAAAGTCTCACACACTTGAACACACTCTTCTCTTCTCTACATTCCACGAGCCCACACCACCAACTCAACTCACAACCGCTCACAACTTTCTTTTTTTTGACTTTTTTTTTCAATGGGTTGAACAAGAAGAAGAATATTTTTTATTTATTTATTTTCAAAAAAGTCCTTTATTGAAATTTATCCACTTTGACATTGGCTTTTATACTTTTTTTCTCTCTCTCTCTTGACTTTCTCCAAGTGAGTTGGAATTTGTTATATGAAATTTATATTTTTTGGATTGGATTACGACAGCAATGCCCTCCCTCTCTTTACAGAATAAGGATTTTCCCACAGATCAAATTTCAATCGTCCAAGCTGTTGACCCCTCTTGACACACACTATCTTTTGCTTATTTGTATTATAGCATTGACGTCCTTATAGGAGGACAATATTTTTCACCAAGATGCCACCAAGACAAAAAAAGGAGAGGAATTTTCTTGGAAGCTTTCTCCTGGTAACTATTGGAAGTATAGAGGACAAAAAAGGAGAGAAATGATGTCTAACTAATAATAATAGTAAGAAGAGAGAAAAAGAGAAAGAGAGAAGAAGGAATGGCGGAACTTGAGTGGAACAATATTTTTTTGTTGTGTTTTTTTTTCTCTGTATATATATATATATATTATTAATGTTGTGCTCTTTATAGTTTTCTCTCTATTTTCTCTTCTCTTGTGATATCAACAAAGTCGAGGGTTCATGTAGCTAAAAATTACTATCCTGAAAATACACAATAGAATTTCAACGAGATTATTTCACCATAATTTGACTCGAGCACGCAATTTTATGTGATGCAGGCATTATATTACCATGATGGATGAATGAGTGAGTTTTTTTTTCTCTTGGTGTGTATGTTGTTGTTACTTCTGTTATGTGTTATGTGTATACTTTCTCTCTCTGATATTACAGTTCTATAACGTTGCTCTCATTATTTTGAAGGTGCAATAATATATACATATGTATATGTATTATAAATATACGAAGAATTGTAAAGAGAGTCCACCGGTTTCTTTTTATTTTTATTTATTTATTTTTTCTCTCTCTCTGTATTGGAGAGAGAAAGTAGGGGGGTTGTGGGAGGGTAAAGAGAGGTCAAAGAAATAGGCCTACATTTGTAAATCTTTTGTTATGTATTATTGTAACAACTAAGTACATGTCGATTGAACGAGTCATTTGAGAGAGAAGAAATTAAATTGCCGATAAATTAATGTCTCACCAAGAAAAAATCCTTTTTTAAAGAAAAAAAGAATTCAACCAAAACAACAAACTTTTTCACTTTTTTCTTGCACTACCAGCACCGGTGGCCAAAGAGTATAATTCTTAATATTTTGTAAAATTATAAAATTTGTTTTTTTTCCAAATCTTCAGTGCACTTGGGTACTGTCTTCTCTTGTTTATTGGACGAGTAGAGATTTTTCACTTGAAAAACAATAAAGAAGAAACAATTTTTTTCACACAAGTTTTGTATTTCTCTTTCAAACTTAGAATCGAGTCCAAATTGAACAAGATAAATATTTAATATGTATTCTCCTTGTAAAAGAATATGGTGAGAGGGGGGGGGGAGAAAGTGTCGGTATCGGTAAGAAGGGAATTGAGTATGTTTGAGAGTAGTCTTGTAATGGAGAAAGAGGAGAGGAAGAGATCAGTTTGTGCACAAGATGTGTACACTAAATTCACTCACAATAATAATTTATTTGTATAATTATTTTTTGAATGAGTTTCTCTCTCCTCCAAGTTGTAAAATATTCTCTCTCTCTTCTCTCCTCTCTCCGTGTTTTCACTGCCTTGGACTTTTGGTTGTGATGGGCTCGTTTATACGGAGGAATGTCGAGACAGATCTTGTGTGAATTTGAGAAGAGTGTGGATTGAATCGGCGGATCGAGTTCGGCTAGTTCGGGAGTCAACTCTCGTTCCTCGGGAGTCGAAGCAATGGTTTCATAGTTTTTGTTAGAGCTGTAGCAAAGAGAAGGAGGAGGAGGACGACTCGTGTCTACATTTCACAGATCGGCCTACGAGCCAAGACTTTCTCTACATGTACCTACATGGTGAAAAATACGTAGAAACTTGAACAGAGTCATCCATATATGGGCCATATATTGATATATTGTGAGAGAGCCAAAGAGAGAGAGAGAGAGAAGCAACAACGAGAAAGGGAGTGAAAGTATGAAAGAAAGAGAAAGACTGAGCCAGGAGGAACCCCGTAAAATGTTTTGGGGAGTAGAAAAGCTAAAATACATGCCATAGTCTACACCTAGCGCTTTCTACTTGTCTCAAAAGAAAGTTGAGGGGGGGGGGAGGGGGCAGAGACGAGTACAACATTTCAGTGGAAAGGTGGGTCGGTTGGCAAAGGACTGTATATATTTCTGTACAAAAGCTAAAAGTTTTTTTTTGTTTAGCTATTGCTTCCTCTAGGTACATAATTCTTGTATACAACTCTCTCTCTACTTTCTTCCAGTTGTACATGGTCGTAGTAGTACAGAGAGAAAGAAGGGGGGGGGGGTTAGGTGAACGGGCGCAAAATGGAAGTTGGACGACGTAGCCGGAGCAAGAGGAATGAACGAAAGAGAAAATCAATAGAAGCTTAGTTCCGAGCTCACACTGACAGTCCAGACTTGGGACTTTACTTTACGTCAACAAGAACTTCCTGTGGTTGGCACTATCTGCGCTAGCGATTTGACACGACCCAACCGGCTCCAGCTCAATTTTGAACCCGCATGCGGAGCTTTTATCTTTTATGAATCACCTGATCATCCCACTATCCTTACACACAACCCGCATTTTACCCCTCCCCCATCCCGTACTCTATCTATTTTTATTTTAAAATTATCATAACTTATATTTATTCTCATCATGTGATTAATGAAAGGAGAGCAACATGTTGAGAGTTTGGTTGAGTCAACAGTTTGATATATCATTTTTTAATAAATAAGATTGGTGACGAAAGAAGAATAACAAGGGGAGGGGTGTGACAGTTTTGACTTGTCAAAAGTAACCACATGAGAATAGTTTCCTTTCAAAACCTGTCTTCTTTCTCAAGAGAAAAAAATCCATACAGGTAATTTAATTATGAATTGATGATCCAGTCTATTACACTTTATTATGTGTCCAGCTTGAAAGGTTGAAGAGTATTGATTGAAATCAAAAGTTGCCTTTTTTTTGTACAAACAACAACAAACTCAAAGCTTGAATTTTTATTTAACAAATTTTAATCAACTATAATAACAATGAAGGTAGAATAAATACGTATATATTATTTTTATCATACAAAACAACGTTTTTTTTAATTATATTAATTTACAGCCAACTATTTATCTATCTGTAATACTAATAATAATTTAAAGATGAAGAATAAATTAATAATAACAAAAATTATCATACAATTTTTTTTGTTTCTATTTGTTTTTTTCTCTCTAAATATTTACACAAAAGCCATTCGTTGTACATGTTTTCATTATTGAGTCAATTAAATTTTTCTAGTTAAATTATTATTAAATTACAACAGTCGTTTTAAAGAATTCTAGTGTAAATGAGACTTGGCAGTGTATTTTTCTTTTGGCAGTGAGTTTACTACTGAGGAAACTTTTTTTTTGTTATTTAATTGGTGTACCTAATTAAATATGAAATAAATTATTTTAAACAAGAGGGAAACTAATAAAATTGTATTTTGGTATAAAAGACTAAAAAAGAAATTAATTTGTATACATTTTGAATGTGATCCTTATTTTTTTTTATATCTTTACACATCATGACTGACACATTTGACATTCTCACTCATATTTAAATTAATGTAAATTAGTTGCAGTTCAATAATAATAATATTAATTGGTTCACTCACCACTATTTAGTCACATTTTAATTTGTAAGTTTTTTTTCTCTTGGTCATTTGTGCATCATGATTGTCGAATTGAGACTAAATTTTATCTAAAACAAACAGGACCAACTTCAAACCCAAATGCTTGACCCTCTGCCCCGTAGTCGATGGGAAGAAAGTCGATGATGGGTAGTTGATTCGACTTTTTGGTTTTGATTTCAAATATTGTTTTTCCTTCACCCACTCCCGCCTGTAAAAATCACACAAAGTTGTAATTAATTAGAGTGTGATTTTTTTGTCAATTTAATTAATGGTAAATTAATTAAGGTAATTTAATTAAATTACCTTACAACCGTCTCGACTAACTATTGGTTTAGTGGGTAAACTATAAGCAAATTCTTGGTCATTATAGCCTAGAAATTTTAATGACGAATCATATGTTTGTTTCCGTGAGTCAAACCAGCCGACAGAGTTTAAACAATGATACGTAAAATTTTGCGACGCCTGGGCATGAAGAAGTCTTAAAAATGTCATTTGCACTGTACCAATGGCTTCATAAGATATCTATTTTGTGGTAAACAAAAGACAAAGAAAATGCTATTAAATTTTTGGGTTCATGTCGTTTTTGGTTTTTTTTTGTGTTGAAAAATAAATTTTGGCAAACATAGTATATGTATAATATTATTATAAAGAAGATTGGTTGGACGTACTCGGAATCCTTGACGGAAAGAACTGAACCATACTTCCCTTTTCTTGCTCTCCGGATGCTTCTCCCAAGGAATATGCGGCATTCTAGTTGACTGCACGTCTGGGTAAATACAAGTCTCTCCAGCATTTGTTAAATTACAAAAAGCAAAAACTGCATCGTCAGGCATCCCAAGATTTGGGTCGATCCAGTACCAATCTAAAGAGAATAAAAAAGTCTTTTAAGATAATATTCAAATCATATTGTATCATACACCATGTCCTCTTTTTTACCATCTTTAAAATGTGGATTGCCATAAAAGAGATCTCTACAAGTCCTCACTGGATTGTCGCGCGTTCCCAATGGTTTCCTCACACGCTCCAACTCAAGTCTCAAATTGTAAATGTCTGCGTAAATTTCTTGAAGTTTTCCATTCATTTCTACTCCTTCTTCATCAAAAGAGCTAAAAAATTTTTTTACATGTATAATTTCATATTCTGAGAGAAAAAAAGAGAGACAAGATTTCATTTGATATTATGTTTTGTAGAGCGTATAGAATAATAATAACCTCTTATCTCCTTTATCAGCAGCATTATCACTATTACTATTACTACTGGAGGAACTCGAAACTTCACGCTTGCGTTTTCTCCCTGCTTTCGCTGCAGGACTTTGCCCTGCATTATTCGGGAAAAGTAATTCTGGAGGCAACAGAGGAAGCTCTCCTGGGGGGCCTGGATTTCCCGGTAGTCCAGCAGGCCCAACTATATTTTTTTGAAACAAAAAAAAATGGAATAGAATTGAAAATTTAGAGACATTGTCGAAAAAAACAAAATTTTGGTGAAATTTTGTTTATTACTTTCTCCTTTGTTTCCAGCAGGCCCCTCAACTCCTTTTGGACCAAGATTTCCCTATTTAAAAAGTTACTAATGAAATGTACTTTTTGTTTATTTTTAAAAGGAATAACTGTTCACTTACCTCAGGTCCTGGTGGACCCGGAGGCCCATCTGATCCCTTCATGCCAAGTGGACCTGTGTTGCCCTTGTTAAAGAAATAATTTTTATAGAAATGAGAAAAGTTACAAAACAAAGTGTTGTCAAAAAATTTCAATCATTTTGAAAGATTCCGACGCAATTGATCTTGAAGTATTTAGCAAACTGTTTGAAAAACGCTCACCTGTTCTCCTTTACGACCTTCAGGGCCACGTGGGCCATTCGATCCTTTTTCACCCTTTTCTCCCGATTCACCCTTTGGTCCTTGAAAAATATTTAACAAGCAAAGTTACAAGAATTTCCATTGTGTCAAAGTATGCTTTATATAATTTTTCCATTGTAAAAATAGAGAAAGCTTTGTTGTAGACATTTTAATAACATGGTCTAAAATTTAGTTTCGAATCTCATGTTGATGTCCAACACATGAATTGTTTTTTATTTTAGCATTTGAAATTTTCTTTAACTTGTCAAAAATACCCACCTGCTTGTCCAATTGTCCCAGGATGACCTTTAGGACCCCGTCTTCCGCGATCGCCCTTCATACCTGTGTTATTCAAAATACAGAATTCAACAAACTGTTCTTCTCTTCTTTTTACGTCAACTTTCCAATCAAACGTTTGATTAAAAAATAGTTGAACTAATGGCTAAAGTTTCGTGCACATATCGCTCCAAAACCGAGTCAAACCTAAACGGCCCATTTTAGTGTAGACAAAAATTCTCTCGTCTCAATTGAAACGAAATAACCCTTCTCGTCTCGAGAAATGAAACAGTTTTGTTGAACGTTTATGTAAAACAAGACTTTTTGTGTGTAGAATATTGTCTGACATTTTTGCACCATCAAAATATTAAGTTGGAAATTATACAAGCTCGGAATATTCTTATCATGTACCTTTTGGACCAAGGTCACCCGCTTTCCCTGGCTGTCCATTTGATCCCGGTGCACCGGGAGGTCCGTTGTCACCCTGAAATTACCAGCGTTTTGACAAATTAAAAAACTGTGGCAGAGGTGTAAACGTTTGGGTTAACCACATTTTTAGATGGATTATTCAACGAATTTGCTTGGGTAAAATTCTGACTAGCCAATGACACGAAATTAAAGGAAATATTTGTAAACTTACAGCAGGTCCAGGAGAGCCCCTCAATCCAGGTGGACCTTATGTACGAAAAAATATTCAAATTTTTGAACTAAATAATTTTGCCTTTACGTTTTGTAAAAAAACAACATCATTAACATTATCAACTCACCTTGAGGCCCAGGTAATCCCTGAGGACCTAATGGCCCTTGTGTTCCGACCGGTCTAATCATAAATCACACAAAAGATTTGTAAAGAATGAAACTTAATTAAATAACCAGTTTTGTATCATCGAAGCTGATGCTGATCAGTAGTTACATGCATGTGAATTCATTTTGAAATTTTATAAATTGCATAAAGAATATTACCCGGGTCCGCCCTTGTCACCCTTGTCGCCAGGCAGTCCTGTACTTCCTTGAGCTCCAGCTGGTCCCTCAGGCCCTAAGTATGACAAAACATCAAGCAGTATTGTAGATTGTCAACAAGTTACAAGACTTGACCGAATTTTGTACAAATAAAATGATTGAATACCATGTTTTCCCGGTGATCCAGGCAATCCCATTTTTCCAGGTGGACCCTAAGGAGATGAACCATTTGTTTCATTACAACAGTCTATTTAACTATTTAATATTATGGTACATTTTCTAGCATGTACTAGTACAAATTTTCTAGTTCATGCCATGACGGAAAAAAGTGTAAGAAACAAACAAGAAATGAAATGGCGGTCAAATTTTGGATACTATTTCAATTTATTATACATACTTCAGGTCCCGGGGCCCCATTCTCTCCTTGCTTTCCGTCATCCCCGTCCTTTCCTATGATGGAAATTTAAAATTGGCTTCAAGTTTCAATGTTCTCTTTTGATTAAAACGAATTTAACATTATACCCGGTTCTCCTTTGCCTCCGGAATCTCCAGGTTCACCAACAGGGCCGGGAAAACCAGGTGGTCCAGGTGACCCCTACAAAACAAAGACAATCAAGATTTGTTGTACATGTAAATATTAACTAGAACAATTAGAGTATTTTCTATACTTTAAAAAATAAAACGAACATGCTTTACTGTTTAAATGTTATCATACAGTGAAGATAAATAATTAGTTTTCATGTGAAACTGTTTTCAGTACTTTAAAATAAAAGGTTTGCGACATTGAAAATTTTGCTTTCTAAAATAATTTAGTACCCACCTTAGGACCTTCACCTCCAACTGGGCCACGAGGACCAGGTGACCCTTGCCCTCCCTGCTTGCCCTCTTCTCCCTTTGGTCCAGGCGCTCCACGGTCACCCTATTTAAAAGTTAAAATTTTTGTTTCATTTGAAAACCTATCCTTGATAAAAAAAAATTGAACTACTTTTATCATTAACAATAGTCAATAAAGTCTAGTTGACCTTATTTGTTGTTTACTTCACTATTATGTATAAACTTACATGAGCACCATCTTTTCCAGGACCTCCAGGTGGGCCGGGGTTGCCAGCCTCTCCCTTTGGACCATGTGGACCCTCCAAACCTAATTTAAGATGTGCAAATCATCTACTTCCTTCACTTTTTACACATTTTGCTAACAACTTTAAAAATAATTGTACCCAAAGCTCCTGGTGGCCCTTCACCGCCCTTTGTTCCTGTTCAAAGCAATATAAATGGACACATATTTTAGTAAAGTGTACAATTAAACGACTAGAAAAATGAAATCCAAAATTCAAGATTCATTTAGTGTTTTCTGATGGACTTTTAACATTTTGGCCTCTTTCCTCTTAAGGGCAATTCATTACTTAATGTTTAAATCAATTCAAAATTGTTGTTGTGCTTGAAACGTTTGCAAAGTAGCTCTTCAAAATTTACTTTACACTCATTTCTCAAAGGAAAGTCCAGGAATAAAATTCGAGTCTATGACAATATTGTGAATGTCATCCAAGTCCTATAACTAACCCGGCAATCCCGCTTCTCCTTGAGGCCCTGGTGCACCCGGTGGACCTTTGCTTCCTGGATCTCCCTAAAAAACATTTATAAACTGGTTTAATTAAAAAACTAAACGTTAATTTTAATTGTAGGTTAAAATTGTCAACCTGTTCTCCTTTGACACCAGATGGTCCGGGCAATCCCTGAAAACAAAGGATGAAATTTTATAAAATGATAACTGTTAAAAACATATTTTTTTGAAATTGTTTTTGTAGTTAACCTGTAATCCCAATGGCCCAGGAGGTCCCACAATTCCTCTGAAAAACAATTAATTTGTAATAAAAATTTCAATATTTGTCTTTGGTGGTTACATTTTAGGCACCAATTTGTCATTGTCAATAGCAGTTTATGGTCAGCGACGTTGTTAGTTTTTTTAAACGTTTGTTGTAGTTCAAAAAATTACTTACGATGGTCCTTTTTCACCCTTTGGTCCTCTGAAGCCCAAGCCACCCGGTGGTCCCTAGTTTAACAACAAAAGATAAAATTGCTAATTGCTGACCAACTGCGTATTAAATGTAGCCAATTTTAAAACTAGAAAGGGAAGTTAAAATAATATAAATAAATGTCGTGCTTATTTTCAATGTGACGAGTTACCTTTTCTCCACCTGGTCCAACTAATCCTGGTTCACCTCTAGGACCTTGACTTCCTGGTGCCCCAGCGGGACCCTAAGTCAAAATTATTTCTGTTAAGATGGAAACTTACAAAGGTTGCCCACAATCGTAAAATTTGTATTTGTTCTAAAGAAGCGAGGGTCAGTAGGTCTAACTCCAAATGGTGACATTGAAGATGATTGAATGATTTTTGATTTTTTATCCCATTTCAATCTTGTGACTCAGCTCACTGACAAATCTTGTCATGCTCCCTCTACATTTATAAAGTATAAATTGCGACTTACTGATTCTCCTTTGCCACCTTTAAAGCCTTTTTCACCTGGAGGTCCAACTTCACCCTTGTCACTATTGTATAAAACGTATGTATCATAAAATATTTTAAATATAGCAAAGTATTTGACAAAAAATGATCTCGCATATTCTATGTTTTTGTTTAATGTTTCGATATATACCCATCTTCTCCCGGTGGTCCAATTGGGCCGTTTGCGCCAGGTAATCCCCGTGCACCGACAGGCCCATCAGATCCAGCAATGCCTCCTATACCAGTCTCGCCCCTTTGAAAAATACGACAATGTTAAAAAGTCCTTGTTAAAAATATATTTTTTCTCGCTTCGAAGACAAAGTTAATTTTATGTAAACTGGAAGAAATGATTTCAAGTATTTGTTCATTAAATTTAAATATTACCGTTCACCCTTTTTCCCTGCAGGCCCGGCTGGTCCCGGTAAACCAACTCTTCCTAATTAAAACAACAGAATGATCAAAATATGCACTTTTAAATGACAAATTTACTTTTTGCTACTCAATTTGTCTACCTTCAGGTCCTGGAGGACCCTCTTTTCCAGATTCACCCTGTTGACCCTTATCCCCTTGGAATGAAACAAAAAATCGTTACATGAAAAACTAATTTATCGCACATTTTGAGTTTATAATTTTTGTTGTTCACAAGAGGCTCAAAGATATTCCAATTATTTGTAGTGCAATTGTTTTATGAGTTTATTGTTTTCAAAAGTTACCTTGTGCGCCCTGAGACCCAATTGGACCTGCTTCACCCTTCAAGCCTGGTATTCCCTATAAGAAGGTCATTACGTATCAGTACGTTTATTTTTTTAGTGAAGTTTTAAAAATTTTCAATTGGTCTTACTGGCATTCCCGGTAAGCCCCTTTCCCCAGTAAATCCAGGCAACCCTGTGTACAATTCATTTTATTCATGATCTTCTCAATTAAAGCAGTTTTCAATTCAGTTAAAAAGTAAACATGGTTTTCACCTGGTGGACCGTTCATTCCCGGCTTTCCAACTGCCCCTTGAGGACCCATTGGTCCTTCTTTACCCTGTTCTCCTGGTCTGCCACCTTCTCCAGTTTGCCCTGGTGTTCCAGGTTCCCCGGACTGACCGATAGGTCCCGGCTCTCCACTCTGACCTATTTTGTACATCGAAAACAAATAAAAATGTAAGTTGGTTATTTTTTAATAAAAATGCTTGTTATGTAAAATTTCACCTGGTGGTCCAACAACACCCGGAGATCCAACAGGGCCCTTTTGTCCAGGTTCGCCCTACAAAATTCACAACATAATTTAAATATAAGCTCAGTACATCTGTTCAAGATTTAAACTCTGAATTGGCTGTTAATATCAAGTTACCGGTGGTCCGCGTTCGCCAGGAGGACCGGTAACCCCATCCTTGCCTATTTGAAATAATTTCATGAGCCAAAGAAAAAGTCCAAAGAAAAAAGTTACACTTGTGATCATACCTGGAGCGCCCAATGCGCCACCAGCACCCGGAAATCCTCTCGGTCCTTCAGCCCTGTAATGTTTTCATATTGTACATATATTCTGATACAAAATTGTATGAACATGCTCACCCTTGAGGTCCTCTTTCGCCAACACCACCCGGTGGTCCAGGTTGACCTATAGGAAATGGAAATAATTGATCGTTAGTCATGTTAAATTCACATTTTGTACTAATAATATTTACCTGTGTCCCCTTTGGGACCAGGTCTGCCGTCTCTTCCACGTTTTCCTCTTGGTCCTCTAAAACCCTACAAAAGATAAATTAATTTTTTGAAATTGAAAAATAGACACATCTCTTCTAGAAAGTTTTTATGTTTGTCAACTTTTGTGCCTCACCTGAGATCCTTGTTCTCCCCTCTCACCAGGATGGCCACCATTGCCACGTTCACCCTTGTCCCCTGGATTTCCAGGCCTGCCTTCAGTGCCCTACACATTGACAAAAATCTCAATTTAGTATTCAACTACAAAGCTCTTAAATATAACTCTTTACTTTGTCTCCTTTGTCACCAGGTCCTCCAGGATAGCCTGAAAATGCACATTAAATGTTTAATTATAGTTGCATTTTGAAATACGAATGCAAGAACTTACCTGGAAACCCTGGAAGTCCGATTTTACCCTTCTCACCAAGTGGGCCTAAGAGTGATAAAAAAATATGTTGAGTTCTGCGTGCTAATTTGTCCAGTAATTAATGTAAAATGCAATAAAGTTACCAGGAGGCCCAGCTTCACCGCGAGGACCCTCTAAACCTTTCGGGCCCTCAGGACCTAATCAAAATAAGAGAAAAGTGAGTGGCAGGTTCCATTAATCTTTGTTGAGTTTATTTTGTTACCCTCTAATCCAGTTTCTCCCGGCGATCCAGGTGCACCTGTTAAAAGAACACAAATTGGTTCAAATTGTGCTACTATTTTTAAAATAATATATTTTGTTGAGTACCGCCGTCTCCCTTTGGTCCAATGTCTCCCTTTTCGCCATCATGTCCACGGTCACCTGGTAAAACGTGCATTTTGAGTAATTTGATCGTCACAAATTTAGTAAATGTGAAAAAGTACCCTTGTCGCCCTTGTCCCCACCAGCTCCACGCTTGCCCTCATCTCCCTTTACACCCCGTCCTCCAGGAAATCCACCCAAGCCCTGGAAAGTGAGCACAACGTTTACAAACTGTAAATTGTGGTGATGAAGCATTTTTGCCTTACCTGGGGACCTTTTGGACCAGTTTCTCCTTTTACGCCAGGTAATCCAGGGTTGCCATTATGTCCGGGCATACCATCAGCTCCCGGAAGGCCAGGGCTTCCTATCAAAATGTGTCATGTTTGAAGTTCACTCTGAAGAACGTGCTCAGAGTTGGATCACTTACCCGGCTTTCCCTGTGGGCCTGGACCTCCAGGAGGGCCAATAGGACCCGGTGCACCAGGACTTCCGATTGGACCGGAGGCACCACCTTGACCAGGTGGACCCGGTTGGCCGCCAGCTCCCGCATTTCCTTTTTGCCCTGGTGGCCCTTCCGATCCGGGTATACCAGGTGCTCCAGATAGTCCTGGAAAGCCGCGTGGGCCTGGAAATCCACGTGGACCCTAAAATAGTCGAATAAGTCAGGACGAGAAACAAAATAGAAAAACAAAATTTTTTCAATAGTCACCATTTCTCCTGGTAATCCAGGCAAGCCCTGTGCCCCGTCATCTCCCTGTGGTCCATCATGTCCTGTATAAGAAGAGAATGTAAACTGTTTCTTTTCTAGTTTATTTTTGTGCAGAAAATTTACCTGGCATGCCCTTTTCTCCAGGCGTTCCCTTTTCACCGCGTTCACCTATTTTAAGAACATCAGTGTAAATTTCAACAAGCAAAATAATTTTAATGAACTTGTACCCTTTTCTCCAGGTAGTCCAGGCAAGCCCAAATTCCCTTGTTCCCCCTTTTCACCTATGAACAAAAGTCAAATTATAAAAATGACATTTTCAAATGACATTTGAATATTTTACCTGGTGGCCCAGTCATGCCCCGTTCACCATCTCGACCTGCATAAAAATGAAAAGTAAAATCAATGTGGTCAATGTCACATTAAAATGAGACTGTGTTACCAGGTCTGCCCCTTCTCCCGTCTCTGCCAGGTGACCCCATGTCTCCTCTGTGGCCCCGTGGTCCTGGTAGAAAATAGATTTGAAATTTAAAAATTTAGCGAGTGATGCAAAAAACGTATTTTTTACAACAGTTTCATACCTGGTTCGCCCATTTCACCAGCTTCTCCTTTTGGGCCATCATTTCCTGGTGGACCAACCGCTCCAGGAATTCCTAGGAAAAAGCCATCTTGCATTGTACAAAATACTTTTCATTAAAATGATTGTGAGCGGTACCTGTCAATCCCATTGGACCCTGGGGTCCTTGCATGGCCATCATGTGTTGAGCGAGCATTT
Organism: Arrhopalites spinosus; assembly: GCA_034700945.1. NCBI lineage: Eukaryota > Metazoa > Arthropoda > Collembola > Symphypleona > Arrhopalitidae > Arrhopalites > Arrhopalites spinosus. The sequence continues at coordinate 28,904 of JAQIVZ010000141.1, forward strand.
GTCGAAGAGACTCTGCGGATGCATCTGGACCTTTTTTGGATCCACTTCCACCTCCACCTCCAACTGCACTACTAAGGGGAATCATGAAAACGTGACCAGGTGGACCCTGAATGCCTGTCGTGCCAGCCAATCCATCTCTACCGCCATCTCCTTTGTTGCCTTTTTCTCCAGGTCGACCGGGTGGCCCAGTGTAGCCTCTTGGTCCAGGAGGGCCCCTCATGACTTGTACATGGGGTGCAACGGGTGCAACTTGGTCACTTTCAATTCCGGATCCATCGTCATCATCGTCCTCTGTTTGGTTTTGGTATGTTGGACGACGAGGAAAGAATTCAGTCTCTGCCCCATCTTGAGCCTTCAAGTTTGGAAGAGGCAAATTACAGTCGGGCATGTATTTTGTACAGACTTCATAAGCGGGATCTGGACTGGGTAGAATGAGTAGTTGTTGAATTTCCCCTTGAAAGAATGCATCATCCAGTAATTGTTGTCCAATGAGTAGCACTCCCGTATTGGATGGTGAAGATCCAATGGTCCTGTTGAGAAGTTGTGTACCCACCTCTGAGCAGTCAACGAGTAGGGTGACAGAGTTGCCCTTGACACTGAGTCCTAGCCGATGCCATTTTCCGTCATTGAGGGTGGCGGGGAAGGCGATTTTGAGACCATTGGGGGGTTGCCCGTCACTGTCTTGGTAGACAAAAGTGACCCTGTCATCAATTTCAAGGGCCAATTGTTCATCACCCGCATCATTGTAGACTGTGAATAGGACGGATCGAGAGTCTGGTAAGGGTTTGAGAGTGGACACAATGGAAAAGTCGGATGGAAAAGTCTCTGGGAATAGTTGACCAGTATTCACAGAGAGTACGGCTCTGGGAGAGACGGTGAAGGCAACATCAGGGATATTCAGTAATTCGTCCTCAAGTGGTGGGAATTGAGCACGTTTATCACAAAATCCCTTTGTTTTGACAACTCCAAGGGGTAGTTCTTGAATCCTCGTGGCTTCCAAGAGGTCGGCTGCTCCTGTACATGATTTACAAAAAAATAAAGAGACGAGACGAGGGGTTAATGTCCTTTGCAATGAAAAAAGTGACAGTACTCGTCGTTAAGGTCATTATGGTTATCACATTTCATTGATAAAAAAATTGGAATCAAACGAGGAAGAAATCTTACCATTACATTCCACACAAAACATGAAGAGCCATGAAAATAATAAAATAATAAACATTGTTTTTTTTTGTCTTGTCACACACACACACACAATTGTCCCTCTCTCTCTCAAGTGATTGTGAATTCCAAGAGAAATGTTTTAGACGAGTCTCTTTTCTGGACAGAGTGGACGACGAGATGTGTAGTGGACACTAAAAATGGGAGACAATTGATTCACCAATGATTTCCATACAGAAGAAACAAGGAGGGAACACTTGTCTTTTACACTTTCCCAATCCCAATGTTCCCACACTGGGCTTGTGAGAAGTTCAACTATCATTATCGAATATTTGTTAATATTTCTTTGTATCCATGTCTTTTTGTACTCATGTACACACACACGTGCTAGTCTTGAATGGGATTTGACTCTCTGTAGTAGAAAGATTTTTCCTTCCGTTCACTTTGGCTTCGCTTTCGTGACTTTCTATAAGCTGAAAACCAGAATATATTTTTGGTGCAGAGTACAAAAAATGAGCATCAGTCATTCCATATCTCTCCGCAATGGTTGGCACTTTGACCCTCTTCCTTCTATGTTTGGATCTTGAGAGTCTATCACCAAACCCTAATTTCCTATGCATATGTATTTTTACAAATCCACACTCCCCTCATCCCTCATCCTTCCGACTTGTCTCTCTACATGCCTTTACAGCTATAAAAAACTACATTTTGCATAAATATTACATGTAACATGATTAATTTATCAACTCTTAACTGCAACTCTCTCACTCAATATACACTCTTTATGTGTGTGATGGCTCCACACAAAAAAATGACAAGTTTGGGTGGATTTTAGCCAACTATTTGATAAGACCCAACTGAATGAAACAAATTTTCACTTTCAATCCACACAAAAGCGTATAGAGAACCCATCATTTCTATGCTTTTTGGAACCAAATTCAAATTCAAATTCAAAATTTATTTTATTTTCAAATTTATTTTGCGATTTTTGAGTGTAAAAATTAAAATTATAATGGCACTTTAATTGTGAGTTAAAACAAACAGAACGCTGTAGAAAGAATTCAGGTACAAACATTTTAATTTATTATTCCTTCATATTGAATCAAGACAACTTCAGAATCATAATGGCCATGTTTTTAATTTTAATTTTTTTTTTTTGTAATTTTTAATTTTTTTTTAATTTCACTACAGCAGGTATAGAACGGTCTTTATGTTGTGATGCTTTTCAGGTAATTTATTTATTTTACTAAATTCATGACATGCTAAAAAATAAAAGAAAGTGAATTGAAAATGACTTTTGCTTTCTCTGCAGGTTGTGATGAAAAACGGTTATGACAGATCAACAAGGTTGTTTTTAAAAAAGTTATCATTTTGTTTTTATTAATTGTTTAAATAAATATTAACACACTTTAGCAGTAGTGGCTGGTCATTAAAAACAATTGTAAAATATTCATTTTTTCTTACTAGCTAGACTTACTATGGTCAGGAGGGAGGGAGGGGAGTCAATAAATAAAATGGGACAAGTATAAAATTCATAATAGGCAAAGCTCAATTGCTCATGTAATATATACTGGACAAAAAATATATATTATTATATTTAAATTAAAGGAGGGGACAAATCGTATAATACATGTAATAAACAGCACCGTTGAACAAACAAAATAAATTATATAACTGAACCACCATTCATGTGAAAGAGTTGAATCAACTCCAAAAAAATATCCCAAGGGTTTAAATAAATTCCGCTAAGAGGAGGAGGAGGAGGGAAAATTGCTTACATAAATTAACAACAGTAAAAATAAATAAATAATTAAATATTATTAGTTGGCACTGAATGCGTCGAAATTCAAATAAATACCTCACTGCAAGTCAAGACTCAAGACATTTTTTTCTTTTTTCGTTGTAAATTTTATAAGCCTATTATTATGACACTCTGCCGAATGAACTGTTCAAAGTGGATAGGACGACACGATTAAATTAAAAAATAATAAATAATAATTGAAGAGAGGTTAGTCCATTTTGCTTTGGTTCATCACAGTGTTGAGCTCACTTTTTTTCCAGCGTCCTTTTGAAAGACGCCACTTACACAAAGTCATGTCGTCCCAAATTATAAATTAATTATTGCTCGTTGAGAACAATATATGTACATACATAATATATTGCACTTCAATAATGAACGGGGGCTATAGTTTGACTGAGACGCCGTCACCTTCTTTTTTCTTGTAGAGACGACCAAGTTTGATAAGGTACATAAGTATCGGGATTCGTCACAGTTAATTTGTTTTATATTTTTTTTTTTTTATACTTTTAAAACTGCAAGATTTGGTTCACCCAGTGTCTGAATACGCTTATTCTTGTATACCTGAAAACAATATAAATCAATTTTAGAAAACATTTTACAAATGTCAAATAAACTTAATAAACTATAAAGTTTAAACAATTATTTCTCCATTACACTCCGGGTTGGTTGGGCTCGGCACATCCAATGCCCCAGGAGATTACTCCTCCAAGTACCCAACGGTCATCCTCGTCTCTTTGTAAAACCATGGGGCCGCCAGAGTCACCCTAAAAAATAATTCACATTATAGTTCCATTTTTTATAAACGTAATTTTGATTGTCATACCTCGCAAGAGTCGCGACCACCTTCTCTCCATCCGGCACAAATGAAAATGTCTGGAATGTGTTCAATGTATCCTGCTTGTCTGTACATGGCTTCACAAGCATCATTTGTGATGACTGGAACAGGAACTTCTTGCAGTCTGGACGGTAGTGGACCATCCTCATACAAACGACCCCAACCAGTCACATAGGCAGTTTTGCCAATGTAATTGGCATCATTCTCAGGTACACAAATTGGGACGATATTTGGTTGGAAAACAACTGGTTCATAGAATCGAAGAAGAGCCAAATCATTCTCAAAGGTACGAGGGTCAAATTGTGGATGGGTGGCAACAATTTGAACACGTCTTTCAACGTAACCAAAAGGCTCCTTCTCCTCTGACAAGTCAAATTCTCCTATTCTCAAAAGCAAGTCAGTTGGTGGTACTCTGAAATTCACAAATAAAATCCATTAGTAAAATGTAATTTTACTTTTAATTTACTTTTAAATTAAAATGAACAAAATTTACTTTTCGACACAATGAGCAGCAGTAATGGCCCAGTTCTCGTTCAAGAGAGCGGCTCCACATTTGTGTAAATATGTGGACGTTCTCCATTGACGTAAAGAAATTTGCCATGGCCATTTTCCGTAGGTTGCTTCCTTTCCTCCAACAATTCTTGACGTTGGGAAAAATCGTCGTCCGCAAACTACAAAAAAAATTCATGTAGTAAATGTGGACAAGATTTCTAGTAAAAACAATTGAAACTTACTTTGTTTGTAGTCGTTGATGAGAAGAGTGCCATTGTCCGTAAAAAATGACAATTCAGGTCGTCCAGTGCTGTTGAGTACGTCTGAAGACTCAACATTAGTGTTGTCTGGACCACTTGGCATACCAGCTGGAATGAAGGGTTTCCAGTCAGAGTCGGTTGGTTTCACTTCATCGAGAGTTGAACTGGATGGACTAATGGTATTTTTGATGAATCCAGAAGTGGTTGCTGGTGTTGCTGAGGATGAGGATGGTTGTTGAGGTAAAAGTGGAGGGAATCCAGTGGGAAAAGTACCACCACCGGGAAGATTAGTTTGCAAATTTGAGATGGATGAAATGGATGAGATTGATGAGGCAGAAGTAGAATGTGACGCAATTCCTCCAATGATTCCTCCAAGATCTGGAACTTGTTGAGAGGATGATGACATTGACGTGGATGACTCTGCTGGTGTAGATGATTCGGCAGTTGGTGGTGCAGTGGTAGGAACAATGGCTTCATCTCCAGCTGGTGCATTTGTATTTGGTATAGATTCCGGTAAAGCTGGAGTCATGGATGCTTCTCCAGACGATGATTCAGGCATACTTCCCTCAATTTGGACTGAAGATGAGCTTGAGGTTTCAGGTGATGGTTCAATGACTGGAGGAGAACCTGGCATTGTTGGTTCAGATCCGGGAGCAGCAGTTGATGTTGGTTGAATATTTGAAATACTAGAAATGCTAGAAATTGCACTAAGACTGCTTTGGATGGTGGACTGTGAAGCGACAGAGCTGAGAATGGTCGTCTGAGCAATGACATTAGAGTTGGAGAGAGAATTCAAGTCTGATGGTGGTTTAGAAATATGACTTGGATCCACCACTCCACTCGTCACAAGAGTTGACAATGTTGAGTGAGACTGTAGCGTACTACTAATTGTGGACTGGGCAGCAATGGTACTTTGAAGTCCAGGAAGTTGTGTTTGTCCTTGTCCAATAATTTGACCACCAATTCCACTAGCAACACCCCCAATTTGTGTCAAACCACCTTGAAGGGAACTAGAGAGAGTTGGAGCATGAGAACTTCCAGTTGCTGTGAGTGAGCCAAGGGTTGAAGTTAAAACACCAACTGAGGAAGAGAAAGTTGTCGCAGCTACTCCAGCAGATGAGGAGAACGTTGTGGCAGCCACACCAGCAGATGAGGAGAAACTTGTTCCAGCCACTCCAGCAGATGAGGAGAAACTTGTTCCAGCCACTCCAGCAGATGAGGAGAAAGTTGTGGCAACCACACCAGCAGACGAAGAGAAAGTTGTTGCAGCTACTCCGGCAGACGAGGAAAATGTTGTACCAGCCCCACCAAGGGAAGACGAAAATGTTGTACCAGCCTCACTGAAACTGGATGATGGTACACTTGCGGATGGAATGCTTGGTGTTGGCATTGAACTTGAAGGAACTTCACTTGCACTTTCATCATCATTGGCCCCTCCAGCTGGATTTGGTGAACCTGGAGCTTGAGTTGCAGATGGTTTAATCATGGATGAACCTGTAGTGGTGGGGAATGGAATGGGGAATGCTGGTGGAGTGGTTCCCACTTGAAGTCCAGGAATTCCAGACTCTGATGGTACAGTATTAGGTAGTCCAGGAATGCTTGTTTGAACGGATGAGGGGAAAGTTGATGGAGTTGTGGTTGGGAAACTAGTCGTACTGAATTGGGACGTTTGAGTTTGCAATTGACTGAAACTTCCTGTATTGGACACTACAGAATTTGAAATTGTATTTCCAACCCCTTGAATGTCTACCCCAATTGTTGGAATGACTGAACTTGAGGAGGCTGAGGATGATGGTGATGGCATTGGTGCATCAGCTGCTGGTGATTGAGGTGGTTGACCTGATGGAGCACCACTGGTTGCCTCTGTCATTTGAGTTGTTGTACTCTCTGTTGTAGTCGTATTTGGTGATGGTGGTAAAGTGATTGGTGGCAGAGTTGACACAGTCCAAGGTGGAAGTGTACTAATATTCAATGGAGGCAAAGTTGAGATTGGTGGAAGAGGAGCCAATGTGGGAAATGTCCATGCTGGAGTTCCAAAAGTTGTGGTTGAAATTGGGGTAGAGGACACTCCACCATTTGGATCATCAGCGGGTACACTACTTGGTGTAGTACTTGTTGAAATGGTTAATGGAGGAAGTGTACTAATGTTCAATGGGGGTAGTGTACTAATATTTAGTGGAGGCAATGTAGAGAATGGTGGAAGAGGGGCCAAAGTAGGGAACATCCATGGTGGTTTTGTTGTTGTTGTCGTGGTGGTGGTAGTAGAAACTTCATTAGGATCATCGGCTGGTACATTTCCGGTTGTAGTACTGGTACTAGTTGTTGTTTGACTTGGGAATGGAGGTAGCGTGGGAAACGTTCCTACAATTTACAAAATTTGAAAAAATTAAATTAAAATTTGGATAATTTTTCAATAAAAAGAAAAATCAAAAATTTCGTACCGAAATTTGGTGGTGGTAAAGTTGCTAGTGTTGGCCACGTGTTTGGACCTGGAGTAGTAGTAGTTGTTGTAGAAGCAGTGGATACCTCATTAGGGTCATCAGCTGGTACATTACTTTGAGTAGTAGTTGTTGTGGTGGTACTTTCAGTACTTTGTCCTGGGAATTGTGGTAGACCGGGCACCATCGGTTGACTGCCCACTGGTGGAAGTCCTAGAAAAATAATCAAATTTATTTTAAGCACTTGCAAATAATGACTTGAAGGTAGCCCATTTTAAATAAAATTTACCTGGATTGCTGGGAGGTGGTGGCAATGATGGGAAACCCTGAGGAGGAGGTGGTGGAGTTCCAGTTGGGAAACCTTGAGGAGGCGTCGGTGTTCCAGTTGGGAATCCTTGTGGTGGAGGTGGTGGCGTACCAGTTGGGAAACCTTGTGGAGGAGCTAGAGTTGATGGCGTTGGGAATTGATCTTGTCCAGGGAAAGACGGGAATGGAGATCCAGTCGTGCTGGCACTTGGATCATCTCCTGGTGCTGATGAAGATCCTTGTGATGGACCTGTTGTGGATTGTCCAGGGAATGGAGGAGGTGTTGGCACAGCTGGAATTTGACCATTTGGAGGTTGAGGTACAGGGGGGAATTGTGGTGGATTTTGTGGTGGTTGGAATGCGGGGAAGGATGGTATTTGTGAAGGAGGTGTTGACCCACCTTGACCTGGTTGAAGAATTGGCGTTTGTGTTGGGAAAGCTGACTCTGGTGGTGGATTCATAGGTTGATCACTTGCACCAGCCATTGGTGGTCTCTGTCCTCCTGGTTGTTGTGTCCCATTGATTCCTTGTTGAATTTGTCCAGCTCCACCCTGAATTTGTCCAGGCAATTGCCCGAGTCCCTGTTGAACTTGATCAGCTCCTGCTGGCTGTGTTCCATTCTGTCCTGGAAATTGAGGTTGTGTTCCATTATTGGGAAACTGTGGTTGTGGTTGTGTTCCGTTATTGGGGAATTGTGCTTGCGTTCCATTGATTCCTTGTTGAATTTGACCGGCACCTCCCTGGATTTGTCCTGGTAGTTGACCCAGTCCTTGTTGCACTTGATCCGCACCTGCTGGCTGTGTTCCATTCTGTCCTGGAAATTGAGTACCATTATTGGGAAACTGTGGTTGTGGTTGCGTTCCGTTATTGGGAAATTGTGCTTGCGTTCCATTAATTCCTTGTTGAATTTGTCCGGGCAGTTGTCCGAGTCCTTGTTGAACTTGATCTGCTCCTTGTGGTTGTGTTCCATTTTGTCCTGGGAACTGAGTGCCATTATTGGGAAACTGTTGTTGCGTTCCATTGATTCCCTGTTGAATTTGTCCAGCACCTCCTTGGATTTGTCCGGGTAATTGACCAACACCTTGTTGTATTTGGTCTGCCCCTGCTGGTTGTGTTCCATTATTTCCTGGAAATTGAGGTTGTGTTCCATTATTGGGAAACTGTGGTTGAGTCTGATTATTTGCAGGTAAAGGTGGTAAAGTTGGTTGTTGTTGAGTTCCATTTTGTCCAGGGAATGGAGGAGGTGGTGGTAAACTTGGTACAGGTGGAAATTGGGGAAATCCTGGAAATCCAGGCACTTGAGGAGGTGGTGCTTGGGATGAGCCACTAGCATTAGGATCATCATCAGGTGCAGGACTTGAGCTAGGTTGAGATGGATACTGGGGTGCAGGAGGGAAAGTAGGGAACGATGGAATGGCTGGTGGTTGTGGATATTGTTTATTTGGTTCAGCTGGAATGACCTCCACTGTATTATCAGCTTCTTGTGGAGGCTTAACGGGTCTCAATGGTGGTCTCATACTTGCCGAATTGAGCACTTCTTCAGTCTTATCACCGAGGTCACAACAACTTCCAAAATAAAATCTATCTATACATGTCCCCAAATGTGTTCCATTTGCCTGGATACAAAATATGACAAAACAAAAATAAAGACTCTATTCAATTAAAATCCCTCTCATTATGAAATTACCTTCATGCAGTCCCATGCAAACATACAAACACCAGGCTGTCCACTCTCCTTGTGTTGACATGACAAGGGTCGAATATTCCGTCCATTTGCACCTAGAAAAAAGTAACACAAGAAAATATTTTATCAAAACGGAATTTTAGAAAAACATTCATAAAGGGAATAAAAACAACATTTGACTCATTATTTTGAACAAGACTAAGAGTAGACTACACACAGAGATAGAAACACAAGTTGGGAGTTAGTGTGACATGAATACAAAATAAGATGGAGTGGGACTGGTCTTGGAAAATTGATGATCAGGTCCAAATCACCGTTAGACGCGTATAACAAAAAGAATTGTGCACGGTACACGCTAAACAACAAGCCAATACAAGTTGTCAGTCTTAAAATGATTTTTGTTTATCTAGCTTCAACACACACACAACTCTTAAAGCCTCATATCTTCTCCCTCATATTTATGCAACTTGTACGTGGTATGTGTGTTAGTGAATTGGAAGCATGACTCGACAAGTTGCATAACCAATATACCCAAATTTCTTTTTGTATTTTAAAAAAACTCAAATCCTTCTCTTGTTGTTATTCTTGGCACTTGACAAAATAAAATTGTAAAGTGACCCAATAACATTTGATAAATTATCCTTGCCCACTAAATCATGTAAACGAGTTTTTTGTCAACTCTTTTTTTCCTGTACAAGAATATTTAATTGCATTTAATTCAAACATGTTCTAAATATTCCTTTCGTCTACACGTACATGTAATATCCTAATAAATTGTACAAAAAAGATAAAAAGACAGACAAGGAATTTACCATGACCTGGACAAACTACTTTGGCTTGTTTGACAGAATTTTTTTTTTAAAATGTCGTGTACTGTACTAAATTCATTACATGTAGAGATAGAGGAGGGACGTGTACGAGTACACAATAAAATAAAAATATTCCAATTATTCTCGTCCAACTAGTTGTACACGGACAATGAATTTGGGTAATTTAAATCACACACACAGTCCATATCATTAAATACGACATACATACATAATCTTATATAATGATGACGGCGACGACGACGGGAAGGGGGTAGGTGTGAAAACAAGAAAAAAATAATCTTCAATTTTAAATTGAATTCCTCGTCTATAAATCTGGTTACTCTGACCCTCATACTTATAAACAACATGCATTTGTCATACATACAAGGAACTACGGGACTTGATTTACAAACCTTCATCATCACTTAATTTAATGAGGTTCTTTTCCTAATTAATTGATGACACTTGCCAAAGAATCTTGTTTGTTTTATCGTGTCAACAACTATTTGAATAAAATAACGAGACAAAAGTTCAAAAATCAAGAGCAAGTATTAGTCAATAGACTAATTTACAAATAAAAACTTATACTTTCATCATTTTAATCTTTCATTAAGACTGACATGATAATTAAAGAGAACAAGTCAAATTTTTTTTTGACATTCATCAATTTCCGGGACTCTTTTTTTTAATATTATGACTGTATATTTCCCTTTCTACAAAAAAAGTGTAATCAAAAGCTGGAATTACGAGAGAGATAATTATGAGTTTTTGATGCCCCACATTATCCTATCCTATTAGTATTAACATTTTCTTGTTGTAAAAAAGCAAAAAAAAAAAATGATTCACACCCGTGGCTATCTTCCACACACATCCAACCTCCCGGTTCGTTCACCTTTCCCATGGCAAATTGAACAATTTTTACCCACATCCGATCATTTTGCACTTGAAAAAAAACCATTTTTTTGCACATAATTTTCTTGTCCTTTGTTTGAAAGAAAAAACGTGTACATGTGTGTGTGTCTTTTGAACGGTTGTATATCGTCATAAGAGTACATGGTGTATGATTTGAGACTCATGAACCGACAAGAACTTACTTTTGATTTCATTTTATGTACATGAAATTCTTCTTCCCCCTTTTTTTTACTCTTTAGACAGATTCACTATCATTTCTCAACATTTTAAACCTCAACTCTCTTCATACAAGTTACTTTTACTTGTTACAAATTTTTAAATACAAGCACTATACTCAATACAGAATATACCCTCAATTTAACATTACCCTCCAGGTATGAGATGAATGAAATTGAAAGTGTGGGACTAGGAGCATGTCCGAAAATCTCTTTCTTTTCTTTTCTTTCTTTTTTTTGCTGTTACATTGTTCAACACATATTATTATCCCCCAAAACGGTTCCTTGACTTGTAAACAAGGAAGGGAAAGAACGGGAACCAATTTTAAATATTGTTGAAGTGCTTTTAGCTAACAATAGAAAATTGAGAGAAAAAAAGAGGAAGAATTTTCTTGTCATAAAACTACAATAAAAGGGACACTCCAAGTCTGAGAAGGGAAATGATGATTTTTAGGAAAAATGATGTGGACAATTATGGGAATAGTTGATGGCTCTGTGAGCATGACATATTATGTACAACTTTACCTTTTGTATTGTAAATTAACTAGTAGAGTAAGAGAGAGAGAGAGAGAGAGGGAAAAAAAGTAAAAGAAAAATGTTCTGTTTGTAAAAATTCATGAGGGTTACTCACCTCGAAGGAGCCGAGGATCATTGAGAAGCAGTTCTGCATGCCTGCGGTGTGGCACTGCTAATGATGTTGCAAAAATTCCAGTCAAGACAACAGCTAATAATACTAGAGAGTGGAATCGGTCATAATTTTTTATTCCTCCTTTCCTCCTCACGTTCACTCCCTCTGGAACATGTGTCCACATGTTCCACCAAGCCATAGATAATTCTTTTTGTCTTTTACAGTAAAATTCACTCTTCTTTAATTTTCTTTTTTAGTGCAAAAATATATTCACACTTTTTTTTAAATTTATACGTCTACAAAGTCAAGTCTTTTTACTTCATCTAAAATTCTGTCACTCTAAAGTTGCTCTGAAAAACAAACAAAAAATAATTACAATTAATTAATTAACATCAAATTATTATACAGATTAAATAATATATGTACATGTACATGTGTAAATTAAATAAAGGTGCTTTGTGGAAATACAAAGGAATTTTGTTGCATAACAAAAAAAAATGACCATAAATATTTCAAGGTAAGTGGCACGCTAAAAAAAAGTATTTGCAGTTATATAAATATAAACTGTCTTGTACAGTTTTCAGACTATAACAAAATGGAAGACTGTTTTCTCTTTTTGTCGCTCATTTAAACCGGACATGGATGGAATGTCACGAAAGAGAGATGGGGGAGGGAATGACATGGCACGACAAATACGGATGCGGAACAAAAGGAGCAGAGAGATAAAATAAATAAAAAAAATGTAGTACTGCAAAAAATCTCAACACCACACGGTTCATTATTTTATCACAACAATAATTTTAAAATGGGCAAAAAAAAAATTGCATCAAAGACAAAGAGACAATGGGAAAGAGGCAAGCATGAAAAGAAGATGAGAGGAGATGAAGAGAGACTGAAATTTGATGGACAAGAACGTCCATAGACCACACTCTATTATATAACATTGTTGGTAATGACGGTATTGTGTGAATGAGGAGAGTAAAATCCCGTTGACAAAAATATTATCATAATTTTATACAGTAAACTTTCATCCAAATGAAAACGACGTGTTGAGAGTAACAAGAAATTCTTTTTTTTCTAACAAAAAAAATACAATAGCGGTTTACCTCATATGTACTTGTACTTTTATTCTACTCTCTTCCAGTTTTCAATGTCTCCTTTTGGGGATAACGACTCTCATAACGATTATTATTATTATAATTCCATCTAGTCATGCTCAAATGCCTCTCTCTCTCTTTTGAGACTTTATTTACTTTTTCAGACTAAATCTTTTTTACTCCATGTGGGCAACAAACTTGAGAGTATTTTAGCATGCATTCCTCTTTTTTTTACTGCACGAAATGTCTTGTCAAAAAAATTGAGAAAAGTGTCTCAAATTCATTTTCAAAAAAAACTTGACCATAGTATTTATATGGATTGTCAATGGAATTAAATATTTGTTTGCCACTTGTAAAAAAAAAGCAAGGGGGGAGGAAGAGGAAGAAGAAAGACCAAGTGATTTAGAAGCCGTTATAAAATTTAACGTCTTTCAAAGTCTCATCGTTAGACGGAAGTTCGTCAACAAATAGAGAAAAAATAACTGTTAACTTATATATATTAAATAAACGACAACCAAAACTTTTAACTTTAACAGGCAGTCAAACAATCAAAATAAAATGTTAAAATGCCTTGTAATAATTACTATTAATAGTGTTAATATTAACTTTGCTCTTTTTTTAAAAACAATAATAATAAAAATGACCTTTAGTATCCTCCTGACATGTGGTTCCCCTTTGACAACTGTAATTTTGGTTTCTATCCTACTCTACTTGCATCTCATTAAAAAAATGAACATGAAATCTCATCCCGAGAAAGACAAAAGAGTCATCATGAAGAGTATGATGTGGAGTATAAATTAGTCAAATTTCATCCCCCTCCCTCATCAGGAGGACTAGACACTCTGTCAAGATGAATCATGACAGAGCTAAAATAAATTCAAGTTAAAAAATCAATTTGGGAATGACTACACTCTCTACAAAGAAAAAAAACTATTTAGTGACTCTTAACCTATATTTGCTCTTTCCTTATTATAATTTAACCTCTCTATTTTAAATAACTACAGTGAGGCAGAGATATAGCAAGTTACATGTCAAATTAATTAAACAACAATATTCAACGGTTTTTACAGGTTTTGCCATCTCGGGACTTTAAAAAAACTGTCCCATGTCTTCTCTCCTCCTCTCCATTTGTGGTAAATAAAAAGTAAATGAGACTTTTGAAATGGGGAAAAAAAAGTTTAAAAAATGTAAGTTTGCGTGATTCACAAAAAAGGTGAGACTGCATGCAAATCACAAATTTTTTTTTCTCCCTCAATGTAATGACAGCTTATAAAAAAACTAGTTTACACATAATAAAGGTACAGTTTTTGGAATAAATTTTAGTCTATGTTCTTTCTCTATGACCTGAAATTTTTGCAAAAATCTCAACAAGTTCAACTCTCTCTATAAGATACTACATGTACCGTTTATTTTTGCATGTGCATGTTCTCTCTCTCTCAAACAATTGAACAAGATATTGAACGGTTATTAACTTATAACTATGTTTTTTTTATATTTATTGTTACAGAGAGAGAGACAGAGAGGAGGGGGAATTATCCCTCACAACAATGCTTTAATCGGAAATATAAATAAAATTTAAATGTCTGGTACATTTTTTTGCAAAGAAACATTTGTTGAAAGACTGAGACTAGAGAGAGAGAGATGACAAATGAGGAAGAAATAACCTTTTGGATTGAATTGTGTGATGCAACAGGAATTGTATTGTAGATTTTTACAATGCACGGACAATTGGCAATGAGCAGACAAACGCTATTACTATATATATATATATATATATATATATATATATATATATACACGGACTCTGTTATAATGGAACATTTCATTTGTAAAAAGTATATACTTTTTGTCAGTATATAGCCAATGCTCTTCCATGTCTCTCTCTCTCTCTCTTTAAAAGAAAAAAGATCCCGTTAGGCGCAACAGGTTTGGTTCATCCCGATAGCCAGCAAACTTCTTCTCTCTCTCTCAAATTTCTTGTGAGATTCTCTGACTGAACCATGCAATGCAAGGGCTACTCAACGTGTACAACATCAACACCGAAGAGTTGACTATCCATTCAAATATAACCGTCATGAGACTTGTGTGTGTACAAGATAACGTGTGGATTTGTAATTTTATTTTAAATATCTCTCTACCACAATTTTAATTCATTCTACATATACGACAAAACAATTTACGGAAGCAAATTTTTGGACAAAAGTCTTTTTGAAAGAGATGATTGACAAGAAATAGAAAAAAATGAGTCTCACATGCTCTACATTACTAAATTATGACCCTCACCTCCAAAACTCATTTAGAACTAATAATTACCACTTAAAAAAGGAGTACACACACACTCACTCACTCTTCAATCACTACTTACACAACAACAACAACAAAGGAATGAACCTGGCTAGGTGCTTGAACTTGCCTCTCTTCTTCTTGTTCTCTCAAATCCTTTTGCTAATTAAACCTCTCAAAAACAAAACAATTTACTAATGTAACATTATGTACTAATATTAATATTAAATATTGAACTGAGAAAAATAACAAAGAGTAATTGACATGTCAAGCGACATTTACAATTAACCTCCCTTAAAATTTTACAAACAAAATCCCTCATTTCCAAGCCGGCACCTTTATACCAGGAAAACAAGTAGAAATGACAATGATAGTATTAAAGAGAGAAAAATTAAAATAATTGATGACTTACCTTAAATTAAAATGTAGGTTGAGAAATACAATGACAAAACTTTAAATTTATTTTTTCAAGATCCCACTAAGGTCAGTCAGTTTTTGAACAGGAATATATTTTTTTCTTGCTCTCTTCTTTTCTTCTTCTTTGTTATTATATTTATTTTCCCCGGCCGGTTCCTTTTTGACAAGTTAATTGTAATTTCTACAAATAATTCTCTCATTCACAACAATCAAGTCGAGGAAGAGGAAAAGACACCAAGATTTAAAAAATAAATTAATATTTTTTTTGTAAAAAAATAAATGAAAAACACTTGGAAGAGGAGTTGAAGAAAAAAAACTGTAATATTTTTGTCTTCTTTTTTTTATTAAAAAAAAGAACAAGTCTCAGAAGAGAGAGAGACAGAGAGAGAGAAAATCCAGCAACAATGTGAATCCAGGCAGAGGAGGACTGGACTGAGAGAGACTCTTGATGGTGCCCAACCTTTGCGGGAATAAACTCAGGTGTCAAATAACCTAAAGCTGACGATACTCTTCTTCAAGCTTCCAACCGACCGACCAACAGGTAGCCAAATAATTTTTGCCCCTCTTCTTTTTCTTCTTTGCCTTCCTTATACACACGAGATACCTGATAATGCTTTGCCTGTGTAGTTTAGTCAGCCTACCTTCCTTCCCTGAACCCTGACTGACACAACAACCAAAACTCACCTATTCACAATCCCCAGCCAGTTCCTACTTCGTCTTATTCCCCACACTTACATACTCTTATTTTATTTCTTCCTATGAGTCCACATAACAACTGTATACATATATATACATAATGTACCTATGATTTTTACCAGACAATTAGTTAATATACCTGGCTTCGTCTTGTACTTCTTACACACACTTGGCACTTGAATAGGGTGTCATCATATATAATATTAGCCCTTTTTTTATCAACTTTTATTTAAGCTCTCCTACATATTTTTCATTTTATACCTCAAGTTCACCTACATACATATACCCCCAACCAGGGGCCTGTACAAGTAAACAATTATTTTATCCTTCTTATTTTTCTTTAAAATATCTCTAATCCTTAATCCTAGACTTGTACTTTATTTTGTCACAAGGGAACCATTTATGGGGAATTACTATTGAATCATTGTCTTGAAAAAAAGAACGAGTTATTTTTCCAATCATTTCTATTTTCAATATTGGGAAAAAAAAATTTTCCATGTTTTTAATATTTGTGCTTCACTTTTTATAAAGAAAATTGACAATGAGTATTTGTAATGTTATCCATGTTACATTTTAAATTGGAACACGGCAAACTTTCAAGTTAACTGAACTTGCACTTTTAAAATGTCTCACCTCAAAAAAAAATATGAGGAAGTGAGAATTGTTGTCAAAAATTCTCACTCACTCTTTCTCTCTCTGTCTATAGATATAAAAGGTCATTTTTATGTTGTGTGTGACTTTTTTTTTGACGCTTACTTGATCTTCACTATCTGAGCTATATATTATGTAATTCTTCCGCATACACAGAGACAGATACAAGCATGCAAAACACGCTATATGCTTCATTTAATTGACACGGCTTAAATCCTTCCGACTTTACTGACTTATGAAGCTCTCAGCTGTGTGTATTTGTACACTGTACAGTGTACAGTAGACTAAGGGAGGAGATTTAAAGTGTGAATTTAACCGTTTTCACAAGGAAACAAACTGTCAGAGTGACCATTTGACAGTTTCTGTTATTTATACTATTTATACCTTGACTCATAAAACTCATAAAATCTTTTCTTGTGTAGAAACATTTTTTTATTCATCTTTCATAAAAAAATACTATTATTGTGGTGACTAAAAAATGTACATTTTGAAGGTTGAAAAAAATAGACAAAATCATTTAAATACAATTTTGAGTATTTTTGAGAGATTGAATACAAAAGAAAAAAAGATTCTTTTCAAGAAGGTACAAAGTTGAATATGTTGATGGAGAGGGGGGGGGGTTATTACTGTATAATTGGGGATATTAAATAGTTGTTAGTTGACCAATAGAAAAGTTGTTAGACTACGACTGAAGTTTCAGCTGAGGTTGTAACTATGAACGTCATAGAGAATAGTAATAATATTAAGAGTTGATAATATTTGTTGGGTTGAAAAAGAAGCTGAAGCTGTCTTCAAATGATTATCATGAATGTCATTGTAATAATCAATCAAGTTCTAAACACACCCAACATCCAATAGGATTATAAAATTCATGAGACATAAGTGACCTCCTTCCTTAACCACACAAAGACAACATTTTCTTTATATTACTTTTTAACTCACCACAATTACCCTCATCAGTTAGTTGTCATTTTAAATTATTTTAAATACCAACAAAAATTCCATTCCCCCCTCCTTCAAAATTAATTTCACTCAATTAGAACAGTCTCATCATTTTGACTAAGAAATGACATTAAAATGAGTCCAATTACAGTCTCCAATTTAAAATATTTTGGAAAATCTGATTCCACATATATTATGATCAATTTAATGATGAACTGTTTGTAGTCTCGCTAAATGTAAATAGATGAGAAAAATAAATATTTATAAAAAAAATTAGATGAAATAGTCAATAATTTATTTTGTAAGGAAGATAAAGAGGCATCTGAATAATTGTGTGTTGAATGTGAGAGATTAATGTAACATGGAACACGTTCATAGTAAAATTGATGAGGATGGAGGAATATAAATTTTGTTGATATGACTGTATTTGAGTATTGATGGTACTTGATTCCACTCTCAACCTTGTTGTGTGTCGTCATTTTCTTGTGCAGCTTTGGCCTCTACAAACTCTTGATAAGGACTGGCCATACATACATGTTAATGGAGTACATACAAGTGAGTAGGTAGAGTGGTGATTCCTCACCTGGGTACAGATATCTGTACGAGACGCTTGAGTTGAACAAGACGGAGATTGTAAAGGGAACTTTTGTGGTTTTTTTTCTCTGTCCCCCCTCCTCTTGTAACTCTCTTACGAAGAGTCTTTCGTGTCTTGTTGAGTCTGAAAAGTGGTGAATGAACTTTAGTAGCCTTGTCCTAGCCCGAGAAAAAGATTATCTTCCGTCCACAATATCATCATTATTATACATCCATCCAGTCTCCCTGTATCCTCCATTCTCTACTCATACTCATACACTCTCAACAACACATAAAATATAACAATGAGTCCCCCCTTCTTCCTTCTCTACTGCACTCGTCCAACAACAAGAGGGGGAACATGTACATAAGTAGTTTTCTTCTCTGTCCATCTTACTTCATCATTAGACCTTCTCTTACCATGGACTGTCATGAAAATTATGAAATGTAGCATGTCCTCCGTAATTGCATTATGCGTCTTCACACACACAGTAGGAAATGCACTATAATTACATGCAAATTTTAAATCACACATGGCTTTCTTTCGTATGACTACTAAAAAAAAGATTTATTTTTACCAAGCCAGTATCTGTAATTTACAGATTATTACTACAAACATGTTTTTGGTAAATATTTTTAAAAATAATTTACAATTAAATAATCATCTTTCATACAAAATTGATGAGATGGAGATCAAGACAATAACAAATATTTTTCGACTATATTCTCTGAGAAATTAGTCATGTAAATATATTGTTAATTAGACTTGACTACTAACGCTCATTAATTTTACAGGATGAAAAATAATGAGTGGTGACTACTCTTACTGGGGGGTAGACAAAGTTTTGAAAAGAATATTTCTAATTATTTTTACTTTTAACTATATTGTATACAAGTGTGTTATATGTAATGCACTCAATTATAATTATTATCATTATTGATCACATAACTTTTAAGCCTGCTTGGATACGCTTCAAGTCATTCACAAACCAAAATGGAACATTAAATATTATACACAACACATTTAAATGTACAAAATGTACATATACTTTATACATACAATAAAAGTTGAAACTCAATTAGGAGAACTTGAATGAGAGCATTAAAATAAAAGATAATTTATTCATCTTACATTTACTAAATAAATGGCACTACATTTAAATTAAATTTATTTTAGAGACATGTAAGATTTTTATACAATTTAGTGTGTGTGTGTGTCAAATACTTGGAGAGAGGAAAGGAAAAGTCATGCTCTTTAATTAAATCAAAAAAATAGTCAAGGAGGTACTATATAACGGTATAATTTATTAGAAAAAAAATAATTTTATTAATGGGCTTTAAATGAAAAAATTGTGGGTAGAATTATGGGTAATTAATTATAGTTTTTTCATGTACTATTGATCTTTGACAATAATAAAAATTATTATGGGTTTCATTCAACAATAGTACAAATGTAAAAAAACAAGTCCCAAAAAAAATTAGGGAATCTCAACAATAATCATGTTCATAAATTCCAGAGGAGAGGATTTAATAGTCATACGGTGAGTCCCATTTAATTAACGGTACGGATAAAGTTGTAGGTCATGAGAATGAAGGTCGACAGGGCGACAAGAGGAATGAGGCTAGTAGTAGAATGAATTGAAATTGACAAATTTGTTTCCGGATTAACAAAAATTATATCTCCTGCCGAATTCCCAGGCCCCGATCCTCCAGCTGCCGCGCCGAATGACTCAAGTCCATCCCCAATATTACATAGATGAGACCTGTTTTTAACAAGATAATTTAAAATCAAAAAACATTTTTAAATTATAATTAAAATATTATTTAAAAAGAGACCTGCAAGTTCGGTAAAAAAATGTGTGGGTATCATCAGTGATAACTTCATCGACAAGCGATGGTTGAGTCTTGTGACAATATCGACCAAAACTGACTATACTGCCTATAAATGAACATAAAAATTTAGTAATTACTCGGTGAGGATTGTAATTTAACAGGTGATAATTACAAACATTAATATTATGGGGACTCTATTGTCCTTTTTTTTGTTCACCCCATACGCCCTACATTTAAACAATTCTCTTATCGTGAGTAATCGTAGACACCATAAAATATATTTCTTTAGTTTCTGGAACAAGGCGTAGCCAATTGAACTTTTATTATTAAATCTAGCTGTTCAATTATGACTTTAATATAAAATTGAACAGATTCAAAAGAGAGAGAGAGACGAAAATTTTATTAGTAAAGTAAAGTATTCATTTTTTTGACACATATTTAAAACTCAATTCAAAAGAAAATTTATTTTACCTACATATTCATTACAGGGCATTCATCTGTGATTTAATAGATATTTGTAGTCATGATCATAAAAAATTTTAGTTACCTGGAATCTCGACATACTCTTGTCTCACTATTTGACACCAACCAAACTCCCCATTCTCTTGATCACAAGCGACTAAAAAAATAAGGTTAAATTTTTATTAGAGTCAAGAGACAGGCTACAATATTTTATTGAGACATAAAAATGATATAATTCATAATTTAAATTGTACCAGAGGTAGAACCACTTGTTACATGACTGGGATCATTGAGACTGTTAAATAAATGAAAAAAAATTCTATTATTTTAATATATGTATTTATCAAAAGAATTGCTATACATTTAATATTATTTAATTAAATTCCTTCGCTCACCAACTCAAGTCATTCGCATTAGATATGCAAGTGTAACATCGATAACCAGTCTCAGCTACATTTTTTTTGTAGTACATAAAATTTACAATAGAAATCAATGACAATTTTTTTTTCTTGTTCAAAAGATACCATCAAAATTGTAGGTCAACAACTCATTTAAATCATGACATTATTGTGTCTGTATATTGAGCTATGAAATTGTAGAAAAAAAATAATAATGAAAACCAAGAAATCTCCCTATCCAAGTAACTCCCCATTGTTTAATTAAATTATATAAAATTGAATATAAAAGTAATACATATGGACAACTTACCATTGACACATCCTACAAGAATGGCAAACAAGAGTATCATGATCCACTTGTGATGATGATCCACTTGATGTTGTCTCAAGTAGAGATTCTTCATGTCAATTCCCCCACGGTCAAATTCTCCGGGGTCAAAAACTGGTTAGTCGTTTTAATTATTTTGTAGTAGTATGAATATACAACTTATCTCTCTCTCTCTCTTGTGCTTGTGTTGAAAGAGTTAGTGTGTGTGTAAAAATCAAGTATATTTTAAGTCCAGTCATGCACAAATAATACTTTTTTAACAAGTTAGCAAACCAAGTATTATGTTACTAGGTGAAGTAAATTATGACATAACCTGTACACTAATTCCGTTCCAATTTTCTACTTTTTCTCTTCTTCTCTCTCTCTCTCTTTTATCTCCTCAATGTCAATGTCAATCTCAAAGGATGAGGAACACTAAACCAAATTCTGTCAAATTTTTTTTACATTAAATTCTTAATAAATTAACTTGGTCACGAGAGACTTAATTAATTCAATAATATTGAATAATTATTTTGTTATCACAAAAAAAAAAATTGGCAGTTAACTGCCCATTTAACTAAAAATCTAGCACATTATAAATAATCATTATCTAATGCACTTTTTTTTGATGGAATTCATCAATGTTAAAAAGATTAAAAAGACTTTCCCCCCTTCCCAACAACATTAAATCCCCAGTTTTTTTGTATACTTTATCAATAATCTTTTTACTTTACAAATGTAGCTGTAAATACTGATTAAATTATCAAAATTTAAATTGAACAGAGGCCATGTACTATTAACTAAGGGTGTACATACAGAAATAGTTAAAAGAAAATATATTATTTCATTAACACTGAAAGGTAACACTAGTATGCTATAATATTCTAATGACAACTAAAAGTGATGACACAATGTTCTCATCAATGATGAGAACAACCGTTCGTCATCATCTGTTCAGAGAAGTCAGAGCCAAACGGTAATCTTTCAAAAAATTATGTATTATTATACTTTTTCTCATTCTTGATAAAAGTGACACATGTCAGATAACAAAAGATAAAGAGAGAGATTTCCAAAACCCTTTTTTCACAATCCATTCAATTAATTTTTTTATAGATTTTGTTCAACTTGATGCTCAACGTTAAGGTACAATACAGTTGTTACTGATGACTGATGACGTGTGAAATGAAATGTTTTTTTGGATGAGTAAAATAAAATGTTTTTTTTGTCTTTTTATTTATAATTATTGTCAATAACAAAAAAAACGTTTGACATAATGAAAGCCTTTTTGTGCATTTAATATATTTTGAAGCCAACAATTTAATTAATCACTTTTAATTAAATAAAGCTTTTTTTTATTAGAGGGTACAAAAAATTGGTAATGTTCAATAAATTCTCTCCTATGTCTCAAATATTTTAAGCACTATTTATAATATTATCATTACATATTTATAGAGAAAAAAAAATCTTTTAAGAAATAAAAATAGTGTAATATTGTATACTAAGAAATGAGAGGATGAATAAATTTGGCTGACTTAAAATTTGGGTAGGCATGGAGCCTGAACTTTGTAAAAGTTCCATTAATTCATCCTCCCCCATTGTCACATTTTTCAAGTCTGAGGAAAAGAGAGAAAACATAAATTTTGATAAAAATACTTGACAATTTATTTTTTGGCTTACTTCTTTCCCGACCATCTCCTCCATTACAGAGATGTCCTGTACATGCCCTAATAAATATTAATAATTAATTGACATTATTTTTGAGCAAGTGTGCACTTTTTAAAAAATGGAGTATTAAATCATGGAATTGTTAAGATGGACAAACCGATAATAAGTAATAAAATAAATGTCCTGGAGAGCTCCATCCATGTAAACAGGTTCTTCCTCACAACCCCGAACCAATTTAAAACTTGTAGAGGATTCTTCTATGAGATTTTTTGAACAAAAAAAACTATTTTATTATTTTACTGAATTATGAATCAACGTGATTATTTTGATGCCAAGCAAGAATTTGGCATTTGTCTATTTTTTGTATCATTTATCATTTACTAATTAAAAATTAGACAAAATGATGTATTTAATTTAAATGTCTACGACTTGTAATAAATATTTCAAGAATATAAAAATAATTTTTACCAGGATAACCGTATTCTATTCTTTTGATGGTACAGTAAAATTTACATGGAACTGTTGGTCCACTCCCTTCGGTAACATTTTGTGGACTATTGAGACAATTTAATCCACTTTCTTCTGTTGAACAGGAGTAGCAAAGGCGACGACGACCTTTAAATTAATTTATAACATTTATTAATTTAAATTATTCCATAATTTTTTGAAAGTTTTCAAAAAATAAACGACTTACACGTGGCACAATGTATAAAAGTAGAGATAATTAATATGAGAATAAAATAAAAATGTTGAGATGAGAGTGGAAAATTCATTTTTCAAAGAAGATTCAGTTTTCAGTTGTCACTCCTCTTATCGTTAGTCTTTGCAAAAAATTGTAGTCTTTGGTTTGCACAGAGTTTATATTCTACATTGTGTCTATTTTGAACATGACAGAATTTTGGAAACTCAATCAAAATAACATGGTCTTTTTTTGGGAAAGACGATCCATGAAAGACTTGAATATTCTGAGAATATTATTTTTAGGGGATCGTACAATAAATAGTTTTTTCGTGTATAAAGTTCCTCACAAAGTTTTTTTTTGGTTCAAACAAACAAGAAATGGACAAAAATCAGATGTTGTGTGTACAAAGTAAAAATTCTTGGCTCCAACTGTTATGCACTGGAGAGAGAATGTGTGTTGTAAGAGATGAATTGTATTTACTTTTAAATGAACTGAATTTTCAAACTTTACAAGGATCCGTGTTTTGTGTGACTTTCTTTGCTACTGTTGTATTCAAATTTTGTCTTCCTTGCGATGTTGATGCAATAGGATTAGTTTTACTTATTTTTAGCATCATGTTCGATTTTGGAACCAGTGCCAGGGTCGTCCAAGTCAAGCTCGGGTAAATTAGGCATATATGTACTATACAGCCATTGACTTACAGAGTGACACATAATTTTCTCTTTATTTTTTAGTGCAAGCTCAAGTTTGCAATTTGAGATGGATTTTCAAATTATTTGAAAAATATTAAAAAGATTTGTTTCTTTAGGCTAAGCACTTAATTATAGATTAAATTCTTTCCATTTTGGGTCATAAAATTAAATTTTTGATTTGTGAAATTAATTTTAATTATTTTTTTTTGCTAATTTTTTGAATGACCAAGAATGCTGAATGTTTGAAATAAAGTTAACATTTTATTTTGGAGTTCAAAAAAGAAGTTTTTGAATTGGAATGAAAAGTGATTTTGTTAAACTAAAATATTGCGATAGTTTTTAAATGTCACTCTGTATATTTATGTAAGAAGATGTTGCAAATAAAATGAAAAGAAAGATGCTCAATTTTTATACACGATAATATATATAGACAAAAGTCTCGTGTATCAATCAACGTTGAAATTTGCGTAAACTTTTAAACGCCTCGGTCTCAAGAGTCTGACCTATCCTAATTTACATATATCGTCTAATTACTCGTACATTTTAGAAAATTGTCTTTTTATCATTGGATTCAGACATGCAAACTTAATTACTTTGACGTAACATGCAAACCATTACAAAGTATTCCTTTGAACATTTTTTCTTTTGGCTTAAATGTAATTAATTGAGTGTATCCATTTTAAATTCCAAGAAAACTTGGCAGTTTTCAACTCATTGAACCAAAATATGACCAAGCTGGTTTTGTAATTAGTTGTAAAAACTAAATTGCAAAGAACTAGGAATGTTTGAAGAATTAATTCCAAAACTTTTTCAAGAAATGTAATAACTATACATATTTAAGAATAATTATAAAGACTAGGTAAAGAATTAGTGACGCTCTCTGTGTTTCTTGTATGAGACTTTTCAGTTGATTTTCTGTTTCAACTGAAAAAATCAAATGTCTAATAATTCAATAATCAAAAAATTATTTCAGTAAAAAAATATTGTTTTCAACTGATTGTCTTCATAAATTTTTGTAAACCAAATTTGATTGTACTGCTAAAAAAAGAGACGATACAAAAACACAATGAGAATTCGATTTTTAACTTTATTTAAAATGATTCGTCTCTTAATAATAACCTACAAAAATTTAATTAGGGTAACACATTGATAATTTTGAAACAGAATCAAAGAGTTTGCCACAAAAAATTAAATATTACAATTTACATAAATATTAAGTTTGTACCTAAATAGTTGAAATTGTGATTTAATATTGAATCATTGACCAAAATTTATTTTAATACTGATAAAGGTTCTAAAAAAGACAAGAAAATTTTCAAAAAATTTAATTGTGATACAAGCTAACTTTGTATTCATTGTATCTAAGATCAGTGATCTTAAATCATTATCGAAAATATCGGTGATTAATTTTTTTGGCAAGATCCATAAACTAAAACACAAGTTTATTTACCAAAACCAAGATGAAGTAATTTACGAAATAATCCTGGACCATTCCAATATCCTTTTAACATTAAATTCCAATAAATTACTGGCATAGCATCCCTTTTGAGATGGAACATGGAACGACGTTCCTTGTCTTGACTGAATGGAAATGTCTCCAAAGGCTGCAAATTATAATCAAATTCTGCCAACATACAATGACGATCACTGGTGACCAAGGGACAGGATGTGTAGCCATCATATTTTCTCATTAATTTTGAATCTTTATTATTCATCACTGTCAATAAATTATCCACCAAGATTGAGTTTTCAGCAGCTAAAAATTAATTTGAAAAAAAAGAATATTCAAGTAAACTGAAAAAAATTGAAATGGATCATGAATAAGTACACATGATCATTAATTATAAATTATTAGTCACATTAAATGTGTAAAAAAGTAAATAAAAATAAATTATCATATGTACCGACAGCAGCAGCCGTTTTGGCAGTTGGCAAGTTGGTGCAATCACCCAAGCCAAAAATATTTGGATATTTAATGTGTTGCAAAGTTTCTTTATTCACATTCATAAATCCGGCTGTATCACAAAATTCTGGGGCTGTTTTCAACACTTCATAAGGTCCCATGGGTGGTGTGACATGGAGCATTTCATACTGCACACAAAGTCCATTTTTTGTCATTAACATAATTTCAATATTTTATATTGTAACTTGATGATTCTAATTTATTTACCGAAATAATTTTAGTTTCTTGAGGTTTATCAAGATTTTGAAAAACAGCCCTTTTCTCTTTTGAGTTGACTTCAATTAAATTGTGTCGCAAGTTGACGGAAATATCTCTCTCTTTGACAATCTTCCACAAGGCATCCGCATAATGTTTGACACCAAAGAGAACACCGAGAGAAGTGCAATAAATTAATTTGGCATTTTGTTTCTTGTTATTCTACAAAAAATAAATGATTTTCTCATAACAAATTAAGATACAATTAATTGTAATCAAATGACTAATTTAATACCCTTCTTAAATAATCTTCAGCAAGATAAAGAATCTTCTGGGGAGCTCCAGCACATTTTACGGGTGTATTAGGAAAGGTGAAGACAGCATTTCCTGAATTTTAGAGAATTTTAATTTTCAAAAATCATGAGAACATTTTTTCTAAAATATGGACATACCTTCCTTGAAATTTCGGAGAGCCTCAAAAGTTTTATTGACATGGTCAGCAGAATAATTGGAACAAACTCCTGGTGTATTCAAAGCTTGAGTGAGTCCTTTAATCTAGAAAATTAACAAACAATCTATATTTTAAATGCCAATTAAACATTATGTTTAGAATTGTTCATAATTATTTATGTAAATACATGACATGACATGTATAACATTATTTAAATTGATTACTTTGTCATATTGAAGTTGAATGCCAATAGCCACCACTAAATAATCAAACTTAATCTCTTGACCATTGCTAATTCGGATTCTTTGAGATATTGGGTCAATATTCACGGCTTTATCCTTGACCCACTCAATTCCGGAAGGAAGGACAGAGTTCATGGGTCTTGCTGAGTCTTCAAGTGTCTTTAATCCTCCTCCGACTAAAGTCCTTTTTTAAGTACAATATCACAAATAATTTGTGTCATTTTTCTTAGTTTAATTTAATTTAAAATAAAATAATTTATTCACCACATTGGCTGGTAATAGTGGACCTATAAAAATAATTCATTGATTTTACAACTAGGACAAGAAAATTTACATTTAATTTTAATCATAATTACATCACTTGGCTCAATCACAGCAATGCTGTTGGGTTTGAGTTTTGTAGAAAATTTGGCCGCCACAGAACAACCCCCGGCACCCCCACCAATGACGACCAACTTGAAATGACGGCGTCTGAAAAAATAATGAGGAGTAAAAAAATAAGTTTACAAAGTCTGATCAATATTGTAAATTAATTACTAAATGTTGTGATTTCAACAGTTGAATAAATTGTCATTTTGATAGTACAAGTAGACTCTTCCGCCAATAAAATTTCCAATGTTTTTCCCTGTCTACCCTGTAAACCAAACCAGACCGGACTAGATAGATCCATTTACGCTTTGCGAGGCTACAAAAAATCCTGACTTGACATACTCAATATATAATAATATCTTAGTCTACATTAATATTCTTTAAAAAAATCATTTGAGACAAGTCAATGACAAAAAAGTTGACAAATGTTAATCTTTCAGAACTAAATTAAATAATATCTGTAGTAGCCTACTCTCTGTAAAATGAAATATAATGGTTGACTAATTGTCATTCATCCATGATAATGATGATCCATGGCATGTAGCGGCATGCGAAAATGTGACGACACATACATTAGTACATCTGTAGTTTCTTCAACATGTAAATCATTAATGTACATATTGTACGTAGAAAGAGTACAACTTATAATCGGTCATGGACTTGGCACTTCTCAACCTCCCATCAAATACACAAATGGTCAATCAAAAAATGTGGAGGTGGCCAATGTCCACTGAACGGTGTCAATTGTAAATTGAGAATAGAGAAAGATTGTCAATTATTTTTTTGTTACATTTGTATTTACCTGTCCAATTTGGGATTGTCATTGTTGCCAATGGTGTGTTGAGAACGCCTTGTCAAGTGTATCGTTGAGACTCTTATTCTAGCCCATCCTGTCTTTGATAATAATTTTTTTGTTGAATTGCTACAAAGCAGAGCAGTGGGATTACTCGACATTTTTCCAATTGCTCTCTCTCCTATTTGTGTCTACTCCAGTACTTGACAAGTTCACTGTAAAAACAAGACACGAAATATTGGATTGGATTTCAAACCGTCTCTCTAACTAGAAGTGAGTTTATTTTATTTTTAATTCTAAATTAAGTTTATTTAATAATTTTCTTGTATTCTTGGTTAGTAATATTTTTTGTAAAGTTTGTATTAGACATTGTATTAGACAATAGAAACGGTATAATTAATTTGTACAATTGTTTTTTTATTGGTAAAAAAATCTTGTCTACAATGATCAAATTTACACCTCCAGTCTAACGGACACTCACTGTAGTAATGATTTAATTTAATTTACATATTGATGTACGTAACACTTAAAAATAATTATTTTTAGCGGTTTTAGCCAAGTAAGTACTACTTATGTACTGATGACTTCCTTGTTTAAAATTGTGTACTAAAAATATTAACAAAAAAAAACTTTATTACCAATTCTTTTTGGTCTACCTCATCAAAATAATATTTTGACACTAAAAATTATTTCTACTCATCTGCTCATACTCAAGTGAACGTGTACGCACACATAAGTTCATAATACAGGTTTTCCAATGATAATATAAATAATGGGGTTATTAAAAAAAATTGTAAAAAGCTTTGTCGCTGTCAATTTCAGTTTTTTTTAATCAGACTAATTGAAATTTATGTAATCACTTACATTATATATTACTACACACTACATATATGATCAAATAGAATTTAGCATTGACAACCCGTCAAAAACTTTTATGTCACTTTTCAATAAATTATTTAGCCAAGGAGAGTAATAGACTTTAACCATAACTAATGGTTAAAGTTAAAGAGAGAGGGAGAGAAGAGAAGCAGGAGAGAGGGGACTTTATTCTTAGAAACAAACAAATTTTTTCAATCTCAAAGTTAAGATTCTTAACCCACGCAAATAATGTCATGTTAAAAATGGCGTCTGACTGACATTTGTAGAATAATTCCTCGTATTTTTAACACTGTAAAACATTAAAAATATTTAATAATAATGATTTTTAGTCTATACACACAGAGAACAGAGGGAGGGAGAGAGAGAGGTGAGGGGAAGACGCACCTTAACTTGTAGTTAAAAGTAGAAATGTATAAAAAGCCTTCAAAAATTATTTTTCACATGTGATAAATAACTTAATGTCGTCACACTTTTAAATCTGAGTTTGAAGAATATGTACAGTGCCAAGTCAGAGGGGCGATCACAACTGAGACCAAACTTAACATTAGAGTAAAGACATCATAGTTATAAGTATATATGTATACACTCATATTATTATTATATAAGATTAGACAAGTATGAATGATGACTGTACGGCGTCCTTTTTTTCTTGTGGTTTTGAAGGTCAGCAGTGAATACATACACAACCAGGAGTATATCTTCTATTTATTTCCACATTTGAAATATGATTCTTCATCATATTCTCTATACATATTTAAGTCTAATTGTACAATGTGTAGTTAACACTCTTGTCAAATATTGTATAGACCCCAACCCCCAACTTTTCTATTTTGTATCAGTAATATATTCGTTTATAACAATCAGTGATTGTCAATCATGAAATTTTTTTTGGACTGACCGACAAGCTTCAAATTGGACAGAGTCAAGAGAGAGCGACAATAATTTTGTATGAGCTCAACACTGGACTGTCAATTAAAAGATGACAGTGCAAAAATATTCACAATGTATTGTCATCCAAAATAATAGCGAGGATTGTCCCAAAAATTTAAATGATGACTGACTGAGTAGTGTTAGTAGTTACCCCTGTAGAAATAATGTTGTGCAAAAATAAAAGATAACGTGTGTGACTCCATTTAATGCAAATTGATATGAATAGAATGAAATTAAAAAAACACGTGGAATATCTACAAAGTTTTGTTAGGAGAGTAGCTTACCTATTGTTTGAGCATGGAACTTGAAGCCTTTTTTTTTACTTAGCACTCAAATAAATTAAAAAAATGGTAATAAAAGAATGATAGGAGATTGAAATCACACAAAAAATGAAATGGACACACATTGAAAGAGAGACGTCAAGTTGAGGGACTTTTATCATTGAGGCTGCGTACCAGCGTTGTATTTTTTTTGTTGTTGAAAAATGAACGGATATAAAACCGGACGGATATACAAGATTAAGATTAAAAAGATCCGCATTGGGAATGATTATGATTATTATAATATAATTTTTTTTGTGTTTTATTCATACATAAAAATTTATTATCTTTTTAATTAAATTGAGGATATAACTAAAGTAGGCGGTTTTATCTTTCCTTCTTTTTTCATGAATCATATGGAGACATTATCATCTTTATAAATTATTCTCATTGACTTGATCTTCAAATGTAAGCGGATTTCCTATTTGTACAAGGAAAAATTAAATTAAATTGCAATTAGTAAAATACCATGTAACTCTGTCTGGTCCCATCATTTTTTAATGGAATAAAGAAAAACAATGTTGTGATCCTTGCAAGTAAATTTTGACATGGACATGCATCAATGTATTTTAAATTTTAAAAGAAATAATGAATGAATAAATTTTAACTAGCATTAGATACTGATAATCAACAGTGCAAAGAAGAGAGTTAAAAACTATGAACTGTACAGATACATGATACACAGGGTTCTCAAATTAAAATTAAATGTAGATAATTTTACTATTATAGTTAACTATGCTATCACCCAAATTATGATAGTACATACATATATTAAATAAGTTAAAGAGCAAACTCTAAAGTTGAAACAAGAATTTAGCACTAGCAACAGCATACATTAATTTTTAAGTTATGTCTTGTACTTACATTAATTAATTAATTTTTTTAAAAGAAATGAATTATTGATTATGCAAGACTAAAGTTTAATTTTAACATTGAAGATTTTCATCTAATTATACTTTAAAAAATATTTTTTTACTACTTGAGGATCATGACATAAATTCATACTTTTGATAGGATCAAGAAATGAGCAACTACATGTCCTGTGGTTGACCGAGGGCATTGAGTTTGAGAGTAATTAAAAAAATTGTTTAGTTTAGAGCATTAAATTTTTTTTAAAAAAACTGCAAAAATAAGAGTCTTTTAAATAATAATTTACTACACAATACATATGAAGATAAAAAAAACAATTCAGCACGCGTCAAGGAGGAGGAATTTTGATAGCAATAAAAAGTAATTTGTTAATTCATCATAAAATATAAAATTTTAATTTTTTACAAGACGTTTGCAGTTTCAAAGGTCTTCTTTTTGCTTTACGTTTAAGTGCCTTAGTGATAAACATTTTTTAAGACTGGACTATAGACTTATCTCTGAAAGTCATGTAAGCTTTGTAAGATAGATACAGCACAAAATGTTAAATGTTTAAAATTGACTACAAAGCAAGTCAGCACGTCAGTCAGACTTTAAAATAAAATTCTTTGAGAGTGTGTCGTTGGTACTCATATTACATATTTAATATTAAATGTACATGCACACTACACTACACTAAAATAAATATTATCTCTTTTTAAAAAAAGATCAATGTTCATAATCTTTGGCTGACTTGACCATTCATTGTAGAGAGTGTACAGGGCTATCAAAATGGCAAGACGAAAAGTTTCCTCCATTTATCTGGTTACACAGTACACACCTTCAAACAATAATTTATCTTGGTTTAATTCATGAAAAAAGAGTCTCTTGAAGAAATATGATATAATACTTGTCGTATCTGTCGAGGAAAAAAATCAGGTTCAATGCTTTCCATTCCATGGTATTCCCATCTCAACTGCGAACATAACATAAGGTCCATGTCAATTAAATACAATGTCGTGTAATAAAAAGAATTACATTTAGAATCTCAATGGGGAGAATGTATTATTATTAATTCTTTTCGTCTTGTGTTTACAAGTAGGTTACGTCTGAGTCAGTATTAAAATAGCTAGCCGACGCCACTGGTGCAGTACAGTGCAAAGTCAGAGAGAGAGAGAGATGGTTGTAAATATTATAATAATAATTGTGCACACACAATAAAAATAGTTGAGCGTACACTTACGTACATGACAATGGAAAACAATGGAAAGAGCTTCAGAAACTATTTGAGATTTTTTTTAACTACTCTCGTAATAATTTAACACATGACTTTATATTCATAATTTATTTTCTTAAAAAAATTGTTCTCTTATATATTACATGGCCACATGTCTACTTGTTACATGAAAATGTTATAGGTAAAAATTTATTACTATTTTTGGTGTAGTTAAACACATGACAATTGTAAAATAAAATCTCAATAATAATCTTCTAAGTTGTACTCGTGTATTTAATAGACTTTAATAAAAAAATGTTAGTACTGGGAAGTGTTGGTCTTGGGAAAAAAATAAAAATAAAAATTTTGACACCCACTCCATTAATCTAACATTTGATTAGGTTGGTATTTTTTCTATGTAATATTCTTGTCTCTCTTGACTATTCATTCATGGATAATAGACAATACAAATAGGAAGGAATAATAATAATAAAATAAATGTATTTTTACCCCAACTCGTCTATAACATAAAAAGATATGACGACTGACTGACGAGAGACATGATATATCAGTCTCTCATGTCCTCCACATGACTCGTGGGTTTGAATCTCGACGGTGGAGCAAAAGTAATATCTGTGTGTTCATAGTCAAAAGTTTAAATGAGATATTTCAAAGCTAGTTGAACATGTGGTCAGGATCAAGGCAGTTAAAAGTTAAACATTCTTTAACTGTCATTGTTTAGTACAGAGATTCAATCCCCTCTTTACCTCTCTCTCATTCTCCTCCTCTTCCATTCTTCTAGTCTTATATTTATTAAATACCATTGTGTGTCTACTAATATTTTTGTGAAAATATATTTAGTTCCTCAATTAGTCATCCTATTGTCTGCCCCCCTCCTCCTCTTCATTTAACATTTAAGACAAAGTAGAGACACAGTCAAGTGTGGTGGTGTCAGTTCAAAAGTGAGTTTTTTAACGTTCTTTTGTTAATTTGAAACACAATAAAGTTTTAAAAAATTATTGTGACCAGTTTCATTAAATATGTGATCCAAACTCCATCGTCTGTATCAGTCTCTCTAGACAGAGACAAAAAAAAGTGGAAAAAAATTATTTGTAATACTTCATAACACTTTCCACAAGTTTAGTCATCAATATTTGTGTACTACACGAGAAGAAAAAATTTCCATGTTGACATTTATCAAAAACAAGTTCAAATATTTTAGCTATATTTACATGGTAAGAAATTTTCATTTATATTCAAAAAATTTCCGGACCATACAGCTACAGAAACAGTACACATGTGTGTGTGTGTACACATATGAGTCACTTTTTTTGAATATTTAATGAAGAAGAAGGACTGTCATGTAAATTTTGTGATAGATTGAGTTGAGAATTTGGTGCAAGTTGTGAATAAAAAAAAAAATTTTATGATAAGTCGACAGCAGTCATTTTGTTGGATTGGATAAAAACCATTTTTCGAGTTCAATCAAACAGCACAATTGGCAAATAATATCAATACTAGCTAAAATGGAAATATTGCCACTTTTTATCTAACTTTTTGTGTAGAAATAAATGATGGAAATATTGCCGGAAGTATAATCTTATACTTCAGAAACTATTGTCTATCAGTAGAATACACTGTAAAGAGTAAATATGATAAAAGTACAAATTTTTATTTTGAGTGAAGGTCGACGGACTGATCTTTATTGATAATCAGTAAATTATTTTAGTGTACACATTACATGACCAAACTGAGGCAAGATTGTACAGAATACAACAAATAATTGAACAAGTTGATTCTTACAATAAACAATTTTCTTTAAAAAGTGAGTTCATACATTTTACAATGAATCAAACTTGTATCTGTAGTTACATGTTTATCATACACAAAAAATTACACATCTGTCCAATAATCAAGACTCAAAAACCGATAGCAGTGACTACACACTGTGTGACATGTGACATTTAAAAATTACATTCTAAATTCTTTTAGGCAGAGTTTTTGTAAAATTTTATGGAAGGGTGAAGGTTTACAACTTGAAGAAAAATCTCATGATGAATTTTAAATCAAATAATTCTCTTTCCCTCTCTCTCTCTCTCTAATCGTGCGATGCATGACTTGAATAATTAATAATAATATAATAAACTTTAAATAATATCGTGTAATTTGCGTGGGCACAATTCCCATCTAGTAAGACAGACAGGTGATTAGGTGATGCATTTCATTTAATAATCCCATCGACCAAAAATTCGTCCTCTACATTAATTAGTAGTAGTAGGTCAATCTCACCTCGTGTACATATACAATTCAGTTAAAAGCAACATTTAACAAATATTAATTGTATGTAAATGATTTTCAATGTTAAATATCTAACAAACAAATCATTTTTTTGTCAATGAAAAAGTAAACGAAGATGGTACAGAACACAAATAATATATTTATAAAAGGGTTTAGTCAACTTGTAAAAAATTGTGTACATGTACAAGAATAGAAAAGGATGTAGAATTTTTTTTTTATAAATAAATGGGATTAAATTCTCACTATTTTATCTCTCCTCGTCTCATTCAACAAACGAACAAAGTCTATATTTAGCCTGTTCTTGACGTGGTCACGCACGTACAATATTAAGTAATGACGACACACTTGTATTTTTGCAAATCCCAATCACGTCATGAAATATACGACTACATGTAAAATTGTTTTAATTCATGTTCTCAACGAATGTCTCTATATTGTACGCATATTACATGTAATATTGATTTTAATCTTAATCCTAATTTAATTATGATTATCATCATTCAAGTTTAAAATAATTTTTAAAAAGTCTGTACGATTACTACACTCTTTTTATTTTTATCCATCACTTGTGTTCATAAACTGAGTAGTGAGTGTTACATTGATGGATTACATTTGATTTGAACTGAACAAAAATGTATTTTTAAAAATAGTTTTTACTTGATTATACACTATTAGAATGTTTAATTATATTTTTAAAAAATCTTTAAATACTTTGTTGTGCATCGTCACGGTCATGTTCATGCTAGCATGCATTTCATACGTAAATTGAGAGCTTCGCTCAATTTCAATTTGACGTCATTACAATTTCAAGTCATCTAAATCCACCCAAAAAAAGTATTAATTTTGTCAATTCTTTAATACACATGTGTGAATTTCACACTTCACACATGAGTCATTAATTTAGCTCTCCTGAAAAAATTAAAATCATTTTTGTCTCAAAGTCAGCCCCCTAATTTATACAAGGGAATATTCATAATTTAAATTATTCCACTAACTATGAAAATTCCTGCTTTTCCGGTTAATATTGATATAGAAAGTAGTAAAATCCCATTGATTATAAATTGTCAACACCAGATTAAAGTTGACTCACTGAATCCGCATTCAACGGAATAAAGTGAAAATAATGGAGAGAGAGAGAGAGAGAGAGCGAAAAGGGATGATACTAAATTGCTTCATTTAAATTTGTAGAGGAGAACAACAATACAAACATTTTAAATACAAAATGATTGTGTCAAGTCGTGACAAGACAGGAAAGAGAGAAAAATAAAACACATGTTAACATTCAGTGACAGATTATAATATTTATTCCTGAGAATACAGTGTACATGTGCCTCTCACGTGGAACTGTCATTTTTACCAAGTGTTGAGAGATGAAAGAGGTGTCAATTAGTTAATGAGCCATTGGACAACAAGAGAGTGACAGAAGTAGTGTACTTTATACTAAAATTTACAACTTATTTTTTTTACTATAATAAACAACTCTAATATTTCATTCCACAAGTTCACACACACAAGGTAGTTACAATATTCAAAAATTATTTTGTTCCCGTCTGTGTCATGTTTCATACTCCACACACTGAATTCTAATTGACAATGACAAGTATTTTAAGTATTTTTTTAACAAAGATATGATAGTAGTTATTTTAAATAAATTGTGGTGGAGAGAATAGACATAATACAAAAAAAAATGGAATCCTTATCTTCTACTCTAGGAGAGGGGGGTCTCGTGATTAACATTTAGAATTGTAGAGAGGCTTTCAAATCCAAAGCATTAATGTTTATGAGTAAGCTCAAAATATTATAATACCTATAATATGTGCCAGGGCACAACGTTTGTTGGGTAGATGCAAAAAAAATATGGAATCCATCACAAAAATTGTTATGCCATAATAAAATGTATTTTAAAAAACTGCATGTGTAAATGTACCAATAGCCTTCCTTCACATACTCAGTAGTTAGTCATTATCTCCATGTTAAAATATGCGTAAAGCAAAAGCCAACTAGCTAAGTTGAGCTTCGATATTTAATAATCTCACTCTTCCTTTGTACTAAACTCTGTATTAATTTTTCAACAGGGAGCTCCACAACATGTCTAGAAGCTGGATCAAACTTTGAACTTGTACCCAATTCATCTGTACAGGTGGACTACTCCTCATCTCATTTTATTCAACTGGAGAATATTTTATTCAAGTCAAAGTCTTTGAGTCTTGCTTGAGACCGTTGGAGGCCTGAAATTTAAATTAACTGAAAAAAAATCAACTGAATTGACTGAATCATTTTGTGGTCTCCCCTTGAATCTTGAACTGAAAACCGAAATATTTTTTTTTACCATTTTTAAGTGTTAATATTTATAAATTCTAAATAAGAAGAACATGCCGTCTAAAGCTTTTAAAGTAAGTGAATTTTTTTTTAATTTTTAATTTAATTATGTCAAATTAAATGTTTTAATTTAATAAATATATTATTTAATAATAAATTAAATTAAATTTATAGATGGCTTTGGGCTGCTTCAAGCCACAAGATAGTGAACGTAGAACTTCCAAAGATATACAAAAAAGATTGAACCAATGGATGAAACAGTACAATAAAGCTATCAAAGTAATATTTTAAATTAATTAAATTAATTTTTTAACGTTTTAATTCTAAAAAGACACCAATATTTCATAATTTAATTATATTTAGATTTTACTTTTGGGAGCTGGAGAGTCAGGAAAAACAACAATTATAAAACAAATGAAAATATTACACATACAAGGATACAGTGAAAGGTAGGTAAAAATTATATTTATTTACCTTCATTAACCTTACCTTCGTATAAAATTTATTTCCGTATCATTCATCAAACAAAGTTATAATTAAGCAATGCTGCTACTTTTTTTATTAAAAAAAATGCACTCCATTCAACTATTATCAATCATATGTACAAACTAAAGGTTTCTCTTTAGTTTATTTTTTTTAACTTTTGAAATTCATAATAATAATGTGTTGAGAAATCAAGGTCATTTAAATTTATTTTTTTTCAAAAGAGCTTTCTCTAAATGGAATGTTTCATTAAATAAATGACGTAGTCTCATTGACAGACATTAACCCAATTTTAGTGAGACTTAATGAAATTTTCTAATGTTGATAAAAATATTAATGTGAAATTAATTTATGTTTACAGTGAACGACTGGAAAAAGTAATTGACATAAGGGCGAATGTACTGGAAAGTATGGCTTTAATTGTTCACTACATGGATTTGTACCACATTTCAGTGACTGATAAAAGTAGTTTGGACAGTATGGAATACATGAGGTCCATAGACTTAGATCAGTACTTTGAGTACACAAATGTAAGCTCATTTTCTTTATTTTATTTTTCAACTGACTAGACTTTCAATGGCACTGAAAAAAATTATTATTAGTGTTGCATCACAAAAAAATAATTGTCAGTTATGTCCACACACATCTCTCAACTTTAAACAAAAAAAAATAATCCAGAGATTAAAATGACATTAGTCACAATAATTTATTCACATTTTAGAAACTAAGTCCACAGTTTATTCAATAAATTTCAGTTTTCATTGACCTCAAAACTAAACACAAAATAGAATAAGTGTTCAAATTGTGTAGAATTATTTAATAAATTTTTTTGTAGAAAGAAATGTGTTACAAATATTTGATGAATTGTTTGTAGAAAAGTTCAGGATGTTTAGAATATTTTGAAGTACATCAATCAGTCTTTGTAGTACAGTAACTATTGACCTGAAAATGAGTTTCAAATTCATTTACAGTTAATTCAATTTTAGTTATTTTATTCTGTCAGCATCAGCCTTCCTTGACTGTGGTCGGGAGGTGAAAGGGTTATTTGACATCATGTTCATGCAAATGATCAAAAAATAATGATCTCTCAACACATACTTTACACTGAAAAAAATGACCTTTAAAGAAATATTCACTCTTTAAGTACTAATACACAATATAACATTACAATAGTAATAAAATTAATTGATTTTTCCTCTCAATTTTCAATTTTAATATAAAACTTGCCATGATTTACAGGTTTTTTTTCAATCCACGAAATACATAATCAATTAATTCATAATAGTTAGTAAAATGTACTACACTGGTAATTTGTTAAACTGTTATCTGATGACTTGAGAAAAAATTTATTCATTTTGACACAATTTAAAAGTAAATGTTGTTTTCATGATTCTCTCTCTTTCTCTCTGAGAGTGAGAATTTTTACACTAGGATGAATTATTAATATTTCTATATTATTAAATAATTAAATAATAGTGGTGATTTAATATCTAATTTGATTTTGTCAATTAACAGGAATTTTTTAGTCATGTAAAAGTACTTTGGGAAGACCCTGGAGTTCAAGAATGTTTTCTAAGAGGCTATGAATATCAATTACCCGATTGTACTAAATAGTAAGTGATCACAAAAAAATTTCCATTGTCATTAACAATGACATAAATTATAATAATTGGACTGTCATAATCTGTACACAAAAGTAAATCATCTTTTCGACACTACCTCAGTTCCATCTTAATCAACAATGACAATTTTGACAGATGACTAGGACAAAACTAATTAATTGAGAAGATTGTGATTGAACAGTGGTAATAATCTGTTGTGGATTACAACACATCTTCTAGTTTAGTTTTAATTTTGTTTTCCATCCTCAAATTGACCCTGGAGCGATGTGACACATCGGCTAGGAAATTTGTTTGTCTCTCACTCAATTTAATCTCTACTTAGTGTCCTCGACTTGTTAACTAGGAAGTTTGGAAAATTACAAAATTCCTCTTCAATTTAAATAGACCATATTATTTGTAATTGACTGTAGAAATAAATAACAATTAAATTGTGGGGACAAAACAAATAGAAGAGACATTAAATCATGAACACAGTAATAATTAATTTAACAATTAATTTAATTTTACAGTTTTATGGAACGTATAACTGAAATTGGTGACCCTTCATATATACCTTCAGATCAGGTGAGAAAAAATAAAAATTTTCTTATTATTAGCCAATTCAAAAATAGTTTTTATCTATAAATTGACACCTTTTTTTTGATAAATTGTGATTGATCATATGTGCTAGTACTTGATATAAATATTTATACACTTTTTTTAACGATTAGCAAACTTGAATATTAATATCTTCTTATCCCCACTCTATTTTACGACACACACACCATCATAATGATAATGAACAATCAGTGATGACTTTATGAGTAATTTATCGTTAATCCATTTTGTATGATTATAATTTTAGGATATCCTGTATAGTCGGAGAACAACGACTGATATACAAAAAATTGAATTTACAATGAAAATTCCTCGGAAATATGGAGGAGGTACACAATTATTTGAAATGTTTGATGTTGGTGGACAAAGGGGAGAGAGACGAAAATGGATACAAGTGAGTACTAAATAAATAATTAGTGCTTACATTTAATTACTCTGTATTTACAGTATTACAAAATTAACTTTTTTTTAAATGTGATAAAGGTATTTGATGGAATCCATACAATTCTATTCCTAGTTGCTTGTAATACTTTTGATCAAGCTACAATTGAAGATTCAACTAGAAATAGACTTCAAGAATCTATTAATTTATTTCAAGATGTTTGGTGTAGTAGGTAAGCGATCCGATATCTGTAAAAAATTCAAAATAGAATATAATTCTTTTTGATCACCTTGTCCAAAAAAAATATCATTATTTTATGACCAATGTCTACTTCAATAATTACATTTAATGACAATGATCATCTCTGAGACTAATTATGTGGTTGATAAAAATTTGCACATCGTATTGTTCAATTTGTCAATGAATATATTTATTGAGGCAATCCACAAACACACAAAAATGTCTTTCATTATTGTTACTTATAATAGTTATAATAATTTTTTTTGAGTGTATCATCATCATCATCACTGATGATGATCTTTTATCTCTCTTTTTCATCTTCCCATATCGCTCCTGAGCTTTTGTAAATAAGACAAAATAAAAATTACATGTATTTTGTATTACAGACCGATTAGAATTATATAACCCTAAAATTATTTTGTTATAATCTCTCACGCTCCGCTTACTTTATTGAAGAAATATTCAAATTTAATTGAAAACCATGATCATAATGATGATATTATTTTTTTGGCATTGTGTGTATATCCACATATATGTACACATGAGTAATAAGTACTTGGGGTCACTAAAAATAATTATGTACTAAAGTACACTACAATAATATTTAATTTTTATAAACAAATATTTATTCTTTATGTGCATTTACAGATTCTTAGAAAAATCAGGATTCATCGTTTTCTTAAATAAACAAGATCTCTTACAAAAGAAAGTTGCCTCTGGGATCTCGATAGGTAAATTTAATTTTAAACAATAAATTTTATTCGGGTGAACTTGAAGAATTGAAATAATAAATAATAAAAAAAATTGAAT
This sequence comes from Arrhopalites spinosus, assembly GCA_034700945.1. NCBI lineage: Eukaryota > Metazoa > Arthropoda > Collembola > Symphypleona > Arrhopalitidae > Arrhopalites > Arrhopalites spinosus. The sequence goes on from JAQIVZ010000141.1 coordinate 70,095, forward strand.
TTTAATCTTTTTAGGACATTACTACCCAGAATACTACGACTATGCCATAAACAATAAGGACGGGGACAATAATGATGAATATATAAGAACCCGATGTTTTATTCGTGACATGTTTTGGGTAAATAATTATTATCTTGTTACTTATAATCACCCCCCCCCCATCTCTCTCTTCTCCGCCGCTTTTTACAGACTTTACAAAATTCTTTGAGATTGTTTCAAAGACAACTTCACTCCATCCTTTTAATCAGTTACAAAGTACAGTGACAGAGAATGAATTATCTTATTTAAGTTTAACCAACCATCTCTCTCTCTCTCTTGTAATAGCATTTATTCTGTAAGGTAAAGAGCAAGAATTTTTTGAACAATGATCGAAACCTCACACACTTAAAAATTACTAAAATTGCTGATTGCAAAAAAATGAAGAGGAATTACATAATAAGAATTTTGAGGAGGAGGCAGGTAGAACAAAAATTGTACTTTGTTGTGATTATTCATTCTGTGTTTTGGTACGGGTGCAGCCGCCATGTGTGTACTCGTATTGTTACATGTACATTTCAAACAAATTACAAATGACATTGGACACATTCTTACATTTAGTCTGGTACCATAAAAAAAATTAGTCTGTCTTCTTTAGACGAAGAAAAAATGAATGAAAAATAACTGTAGCTCATTTTATGCATTAATTTACACTTGGGATTTTTTAAATAATAAATGTATACCCCTTTCCTTTTGTTAATGCCACCTTGGCTGAGAAATGTTTGAGAATAATACAAGTAGAAAATTGTTTAAAGATATAGAAAATATTACCATACAGATAAAATGTGTATACACATTTAGGCATTTAGGGTGAAAATAGCAAGAAGGGAAAAAAAGTAGAGATGGAGATGAGCATACCAAGATTGATCATTATTAAAGACTCATAAAATATTACACAATATGTAAGTAAACTGTTGGTAAAGCCAAAAAAAAATCCATCAATGTCTCATCTTTAAGCAACCATAATGCATTCATAGGATATGTACATTGACTGTATTTAAAAAAATTTAACAAGGCAAGTTAACAAAAAAGTCGATGATATTCTCATCATAAATGTTCCCTCGTATGTTTGACCTATCGTCCGCAGTGATAATTACAGATATGGACACATTGTCAAAAATTTCGAGGAAATTGAGCACGTTTATACTCGTACTCTCATGATTAGAGAAATACAAATTATTTCTTCAGTTGTTTGTGGCGGTCATTTGTACAGATTTTTATAAAACTCACTCCTTATTATACACGGCTAATTACTCATCCTCCCTAGTCTCGTCTCAGAATGACAACTCGTCAAGTTTTTTAACAAGAAATTCATCTGGTAAATTTTGACTTGTACCTATTTACTATTTAGATGTGTAATATTTTATTCTAAAAAAATGTTTTTCTTATAATTTGTGTCTGATTCTCTAATTCTAATAGGACAGAGAGTAATATAGTTTTAATTCCCATTTAAAAAAACATTTCTTGTCTCTTATGTCATATGGGACACATGTGTTAATGTTTCGTGGACGACCTTGGAGTCAATTGTAGAAAATTGTGTGAAAAGTGTCAATTTTGCAAGAGATTTTTTTCTTATTTCTCCCCCTCTCTGTTCTTTATTATTATTATAAATTTATAAGTAGTTTTAAAATATATCTAGTAGGATTTTTTTTATTATCACTTACACTCTCCCAATAACTCAACACACACATCCTATTTACCACCTCCGCTTGTTTGAATAGTTTTTTGGCAAACAACAACAAGAAAAATTTTTGAGTGGAATTTTTTGAGTCAAAACAGGTTACAAATACAAATAAAAATGTGTATGAATTTTGTAGGTATACATAATACAAAAAAACTGATTCTTTCCGTGTTTGCAATTTACAATTTGTGATACGCAAACTACACAATATTTTACAAACTTGACCTTAGCAAAAACAAGTTGGATGTATGAACAAGAGAGAGAGAAAATTATATTAGATATTTAACAAGAGACATGAGAAACCAAATTTGAAGTGTTTTTTGATGTCTTGTGTATCAGACTTGAGACTACAAATAAAAAAATTGAGTCATGTGCGGAAATATTATCTTGAATTTATTTCCCCAGTATTAATTTATGAATAAATCATTTAATATAAAATTGTTTTTTTTATTTTTCAGTTTGCTAAAAATAATGCACCATCACCACCACCCAGAAAGTACAGTGTGGGTCCGGGCTTTATAATGATACCTGAAGAACCTCCAAGACCCCCACGAGAATGTTATTGGCATTTTACAACAGCCACAGACACCAATAATATTCAACATGTCATGTCAGACGTACATAATATGATCATCAATCAAAATTTGGATAGACTTGGTCTAACGTAGCATAATTTTTTTAAATTTTAAACTCAAATAATCTTTTTGTTTTTTGTAATTTCTATCCATTTTATGAACGAGTTGACATACGCAAAAAGAAAGAAAAATTTTTTTTAAAAGAAGAAGATTTTACAAACTTCGGAATCACTGATCTTTTTTATTGTTATACTATACAAAACGGATTATTAAATACTTTTTTTATGAACAGATTCATCCTCGTGTAGATATAAAATCACAAATTAATTTCTCATTTTGTAACTCCAAGCCCAACATTCCAAAGATTTTGTTGGAAATTCCTTATTTTATTTTACAACAAAAGGTGTGAAAATCATAAAATATTTTGAATAATTCCTTGGCCCTGTACCATGAAAATGACAAATGAAAATTTAAAAATAATTGTTGTATCATAAGTTAAAAAAGAGACAGACACATTCTACTGTTGACCCATAAAAATGATAATCTTTATATTTTCACAATCCTTCCATCTCAATAGTACAACTAACCTCCTTTTTGAAAAAAAGAAAAACAAGAAAACATGTTCTATCATTTTTATACAAAGGACACTCAGAGTAAAAGATTCTTGATTCTGTATAAGGAATATGGCTACTGACTCACAAAATAAACAATGAATTTTTTTTACAAGATCATACTCAAATGGTCACACTTCCAGACATTTTCCCACATTTCCACAATAATAATAATTTTTTGTACATTACAGAGGTCATCAAATTTCTTAAATATAGTTTTCAAAGTTCTTTTGGTAAATATATAGACTATAGGAAAAAAGATGGTTGCTTCATAGGAAATTGTTTAAGAGGAAATCAATGGAAATAGGGTATCTTATTTAATCTTGAGAAATATTAGCTAACACTATTACAGACATTTTAACCAACATCAACCTATTCATCAGTAAATATAGTCGTAAAGCTGACAGGAGAATTATATACTTTGTCTCTATCCCCCCCTCCTTCCCTCACCCTTCTTCAATTGGTCAATGGACACCGTATAACATTACATAAATGCTCTTTTGCTGTACTCTCCTCGTCAAAATTTATCCTCAAGCACCAAAATGCAAAAACTATACAATTTAATACAGGAAGAACGATCAATATTAAACACAAAAATTCATCAATCTTTTCGTGTCTTATTTGGCCACATTCCTTTTCTTCTCTGTGGTCCAACTAAAAAAAAGTAAATAAAGTGGTGTAATATTAAACTAAATGTATAAAAGTCAAATATTTTAACAATTTACAAATACAACAAAAAAATTGATTTAACAAATAAATAATGCCACATAAAATATGAATTCCATATCATACAAAATGTCCAAGTATTAGGTAAATATTAAATAATGAGCAAATGTAAGTATGCCAAAAATATTATTTATTTTCTCTTTTTTGTGTTAAAAAAATCAAACTCTCATATTTATATGGTCTTGTCCACTATAAAGATGAAATTTATAATAGTTGATGGTAATTGAAAAAATTAAACAACAATGAACATGAACCACACGAAATTCTATTTCAATCAAGCCCACGGAAGGTCAAGTCATTAGCCCAAAAAAATCAAGTAAAAAAAACTTAGTGGGCAAGTAAGTAAATGACTACAGTATGGAGTATAAAAGCCTTGTTTTCAATTAAATGTTGAAATTGACATTTGACCTGGATCCCCTTCTCTCTCAAGAAATGACCAACTAAAAAATCAATGGATATTTATAGGCATAAATACTTGGAGTAGAAGATGAACGATGTAAAAAAAATTAATCGTCGATTAATCAAGATGGAATTTATGTAACAAAAGTTAAAGATATTTTAAATCACAATCTAATTCTTCTATTACATTGAGCATGTCTATAAATAATACAGTAGAGAGATAATATTATAATGAAGAATTATGTTTATTGATGAATGGAAGGGAGGGAGAGAGAGAGAGACTTACGTAAGGAAATTGATTGTGATTAGGTGACAGAAATATCATGAAGAAGGATGTATTATTTTTTTTGTATAAAAGAATTGAGTTGAATAAAAGATGTAAGAATGGCAAACAGGAAGGGATTTATGAGTCAAGGGGAATTACTAAAAACTTTCTTAATGTATTTACTTATTTATTATCTTACAAATTGTATACAAGAGTGCGAGTAGGGTCTCACATGTGAAATGTTTTACCTGTGTAAATGGATACATGACAGTCATTTATATATTTCATGTGTGACAAGAACATTGGCATGAAAATGCATGATGGATTTAAAGTACAGCTCATCATTTCATGTGCATTTTATTCAATTAGAATAAAAGAAACGGTCAACTTAATTTATTTCTCTCTCTCTCTCTCTCCAAACTAAATATTACAGACACTAAATACATTTGTTATATTGTATATTAAGTATATTGCACTTCAATGCATTTAACTGTATAAAGATTTCAAAATTGATAACTTGGAACAGATTAACTCACATTTCATGTCTGCCAATCTTTCTTAAATTATCTTTTCAGACTCACATTTTTCATGTAGTTTTAATGATGGTAAGAGAGCATTTTTTTTACTTTACGTATTTAGTGCACTACCATCTCCATGTCAGTTGAAATCAAAATTATTTCTTAAAATATCAAACCAAATTGAATAAATGAAAGAAGGGAGATATAATTGTCTTGAATTTTTTTTATGTGTCATAAATAAAATTTTTCAGTGATATTTTGAATTTAATTTAATATTATTACAATTTTTTTCTCTTTTATCTTCCTCACTTGTCCCATTTTTGTACATTAAAAAAATTGAGCTAAAGCTTGAGTAACTTCTAACTACTAGTGGAAGAATATTTCTTTCAATTAAAAATCAAGTCAATCTTCTTGACAAAAAGTTAGAGAAATAAAATTTATACAAGTTGTATAATTTACGGATAAAAAAGTGCATCTTCAATCTCATCACTATAAGAAAAAACAACAACTTTAACCTGTTTTTTTCTCCACAAATTGAGAAAATAAATTATGCCACAATTCGACTCTCTAGCTAGTCTGTAGTTTGGATGGATTGAAGAGATACAAAGAGTGAGGCGGTAAATCACACAAAAAATGTTTGACTATTTTTTACACACCCATTTTAAACTTTTAAAGTTTAAGAATAATTTGGTGGTTGAGTCAATAATAAAGAATTATATTGAGCATTCCTTTGAAATGTACACTTTTTTCATTATTTACAACCAAATTATTTGATTTATAGTCTAACTTTTTTTTTATTCTTCAAATATTTAATTGTACGCATCACACAATGCGTACATTTTCAACATTCGCATAGTAAACTTAATCTGTCATCTTATGCAAGCGGAAACTACAGATTAGAACCAAGCCTCACATATTTTGAGGAAATGAGAACAAAAGTCTGTCCTGTCTTGTCTCAAGGTTTCATCAAATTTTATGAAATAAAAATAATTATGATAACAAAACACAACTATGCTCTTTAAATTAAGTATATTTAAAAATCAATATGGCTCAATATTTTCATCAACTCGAGAGTTAAATTAATGACAAGACAATGAGGGAACAAAGAAATTGTAGAGATTAAAATCAGTCCCTATTATAATTATAATTTATACAAGTTTAACTCCAAAATTATCAAGTTAGTTGAGTAATAAGTAATTCAATGATAATAAAATATTATTTTGACTTGAGTGATTGAAAATATTTTTAACTATAATTAAACATTTTCATAATATATAAGTCACTTTAAGAGACTCACTTACCGTATACAGAAGAATTCTCTCTCTCTCTCTCCCTCTTCTGTGACATTTTTTTATGTAAAAAAATCACTGAGAGTGAGAGTGATGATGTATGACGAAGAGAATGAAAGTGAATAAAAAAAAAGTGTCTTAGATTCTTAAGGATATTAATTATAATTCTTCATTAGACATGACCACTATCCTCTTGTTCTCATGTCATCATCATGTGCCATCGTCAAAAAGTAAAGTCAAAAAAGAAAAAAAAATGTCAGACCATAATAATTATCATCAAGTTTTTAAAATACAAGAAAATAACGAGGAAAAATCAACTTCCTTCAAGTCTCTATCCTTACTCGTGTTATGCCCAAAATTAAAAATAAATTTGATGAATCTTGAAGGATAATCATTATTAAGTATTAAAGTTGACAAGAGGGTATTTCTTAGTATTAAAACAAACAAAAAAAAATAGAAAAGTGCATCAAAAAAGATTATCACATTAGTTTGAATAGTCTCTCTCTCTCTGTACATAATTTCCTATAAATCCTACTTTACTTTACTGGGAAAGTACAAATGATTTAAATTAATTTTTTTTATTTAAACAATGAGACCTGACAAATCAAACAATTTTCTAAAAAAGAATTCATGACGTTAATATCCCAAAAGAAGATGGAAAAGTATCATTATCATGTGTCATACTCTACAGTTAAAATTATATTTTGGAAATTATCATTAATTTTTGAACTTCTTCTTCCCCCTTTTAAATGCATTATGCATCCTACATATTCCATTGTACTACTCAAAATATAGTAGTAGGTAAGTCCCCATGAGAAGTCTTTCAAACTAATTTAATAATTTAGCAGAAACATTTTAGAAAGCGTTTGTTATGTGACAAGTTAACCATGCAATTATCCTTTTTTTTCTCTCTCTTTACAGAAAAGTAAAGATATGAGGAACAATGACAAAGAACTAATTAGGAAATTAATTACAAAAAATATGTACAGGACAAAATCGGTCTTTTTTTAATATCATCAAAAGAGAAAGATGAATTTAACGTACTTTGTGAATCAATTATTATACGGATATAACTAACTAAAAATATTATTCACATAAGTACAATTCTCCGAGTACTTCCTCCATTTTAATTTTGGATAGTGACAATGGAAACTCCAATAAAAATGAGTCCCAGTTATGTCACACTCATCTATTAATTAAATGTTTACCGCACTTTAAATCTAACGTTTCGGTCCATTGTTATTGAGAGTTGAACAACAACAATTTTGGTGAAATGTTCAACGGGTACTTTAGGCATATTCATGGGGATGGGGATAAGACAATTGTATTAAAAGTAAGAGTTTTATGTACAAGTGCATTAAGTACACACTGTGTAAACAGTAGCAAGTAATGTTACAATCATTATGATGAGTCACTCGCTATAATGAACATGTTTCATACAAGTTTAATTCTTTCAAATTTTTTGACATGAGCCCATGTCATTGCAACGTAGTCGCAATGCATTGGAAAATACTCATTTTATGCAAGTGGCCACCGATAAACGGAATTTTTACATCATGAGTCAATATTAATCATCATGCATATAAAGATTTGACTAAATATAAAGAGAAATGAAAATAAACGTCAATCAAATGTACCTTCAAATGCCTTCAATAAAAAAAAGAATTAGTGATGACTTGAAAAATACAAAAGAGAGAGAATTATTATTTGAAAGAATTTTTAAAACAATGAAAATTATACTTCAAAAAGTAAGAGACCTTCCGCCATATTTTAATTAGTTTTAACTAAGTATCATTAATTTATTTTTTTTATAAAATCAATAATTATTTTCAAGGCTGCGTCATTTCTTTTTCAGTTAATTTTCAGTTTTCATACACTTTTCTTACATTTTAAAATATAAAAAAAATTTATTTTTGAACTTTCAGTATTTTTCAACATAAACTCTCACCTCCACATCCTTCACAAAAAAATAATTGATTTGTCATATGTTTAAAAAAAATTCAATTGCCCAAAGTGAGCTGAAAAAAGGAAGCATATTGCTCAAATTTCATTTATACTTTCATAGAAAATATTTAATGTTTTGTATGGATAAATATGCAATTGATATTTAAAATTGAATAATTTAAAATGATTGTACAAGAAGAAGACTACCTTCTCACGGGGAAGAATTGAGGAATGGGATTACAAAATAACAATTTAAGTGACAAGTCGTGTGGTTATTAATATTGAAACAAATGATAGACACTACATGATTTCCTTCCATTGTGACTGTGGATATATATAAAATATACTTTAAAGTATAGTTAAACTTGCCATATTTAGCTTGTATCATTTATTAGTCAGGAAAAAGGAGCAAGAAAGTTTTAAACAATTTTTTTTGTCTAGTTTTATTTTACACTACAAGCCTCCATAAGGAAGAGATGGACACACAACACACACATGTGAAAGTTTTTTGGGCATGAATATTTCATATTAATTTCAATCTTACAATTATTATTAATTTTTTTTCTTCGACTTGAATAACATCAATAACCAATACGTTGTCTCTTAGTCTACCCCACTCAATTCGGGTGGCAGTTTTAACAAGCTTGAAGATTTGAGTTGAGACTGATTCCTATGGGCGATGCATCAAATAATATTATTTTTTTATTATTATCAAATTACAATCAAACCATTCACCATAGACAATATGGTGAACTGACACTTCACAAAAAAGTGCACTATTGTTGAGGAGAGAATGATGATAACATGACATCCAGTACGTAGATTTGTACGATAGGGAATAAATTACATTGAAATTATTCTAAGGCCTAAAAAATAACAAGCCCTCCCTTTACTCTTCAAGTCAAGTCATCACAAGGAAAAAGATTCCGCTTCAGCATGTGGCCTTATGTATTGTGGTAAAATCGTGTAACTTTCATGTTCAAGTTACTCCTAACTGCACATATTAATTGTACTGTAGTTTTAAAAAATTGCTTTGTTATTGATCTAAACAGACAATGACTAATTACTCAATCTTTTCTTTTTCAAAACTGTGAAATTTAATTTTTTTTCGTTGAAAATTTAAAACGTAATATTTTTGTCTCATTCCACTCATTTTTTCTATCCTCGTTATCCTTCATGGTTAAATTGAATCAATTTAAAATAATTAATCGACTAACTTTGTCTCACACTGGTCAACACTTTATTTTTATTTTATTATGTGTTAGTTTTTCATTATGTACTTACCTAAGTATGATATGAATATGATTGGGAATCGATTTGATAGTTTGCGCAATTAAATTTCCCATTGCCATTTTTCATTCTTTGTCTCTCAAATGAAAAGAAGATGAAAAGAAGAGGAATCAACAGGGAACCCCCAAAAAAAGAACAAGGTGAGAGAGTCATAAGAATTAATTTGGCATCAATAGATTTGTAATTATTATTATTTATTTACTCGTATACAATACATTGTATATACATATGGATAATATTTATGTTATAATAATTTCTATAAAAAAAATGGTACTCAGTAATTTCACCAAGCACAACTAGGTAACTAACCTTTATATTTACCAAATAATAAAAAAATACTATGTAAATATTACATGAATAGTAATTATAAAGCCTCATTCAAGTTGAAGTTGAGACAGAGTTTCGTGAGAGAGGTGAAAATTGTTAATTCAGCATGAGTTCGTAATCAAAAATTCATAGACTTTTTTTTATTTTATTATTTATAAGCATTCTTCCACTAATTTCTTAAAGTCTAGCCCATTTTTGTACAGGCACGCATTCCACTAGGGAAAGAATTGAAAGATGTGTGGTTTTTTTTCAATAGTAAAATGGTGTGACTCTTTAAAGATGGCCGTCATGTTATTAAAATTATATCAATCATTTCAAAAGAATCAAAACAATTTTATTATGTATACATATTACGCTATGTACTATTGCCTTTAAAATGCAAATAAAATCAAATTGTGTCCCCTCATCAGCAGGGACTATATTTAAATCTTTGTAATAAATTTAAAATATTTAACAAAGAAAATATAATTATTATGTAATCATTATATTTCTATGATTCATGTTAATTTCCATCCCTTCCCAAAAAAAACATTTTTTTTCTCTTGCATCTTCTTCTTGTACATCATAATTTGTAATTTAATATGCAAAGGACGAAGAGGTTATTTTGCATGTGATGACAAGTAAATCCCAAAAAGTTTCAAGATTCAAGATTATCAGTTATTTCTCCTTCTCCCAAAAAATATCATGTGTGCCATTGTGTCAAGGTAAATAATGAATAAACTGTACTTGTACGTATACAGACTGTAGTACGGTCTTGATTCCAAAAAAATTTCTTTTCATCTCTGTCATTGTTATTCATTATAAAATATATTCGTGTGAATTAATTATTCCGAAAATTTGTTTCTTTTTAGAGACTCAATAACTTTTTACCCAGGAATTCTTCCCTTGATTATTTTACTATGGAAAAAAGTTTCCCCATGCAGATAAATCCTTGGTGTGAGATTTTAATTAATCAAGTCTCACTCACTAGTACCTTAATAATTTTAATTATGGGTAAAAATGAATATCTCAATTTCTAATTAACTGTTTCTTTATTATTCTTTAATTATCACGAAATGAGAATTCTCATCATGACAGTCTTGAGATTGAGACGAGACAGACATGGGGAAGTAAAGTATATCAATTGAATTGAACAAAGACCATGTAAAATTTGGAGAGGAATTATATAAGGAAATAATTTAATATGGAACCATATTATTTTTAAAGGTTAAAAAAAATTTGAAGGAAGATGAGTACAAGACTATATAGTTTATGACGGAAGATTGTCATAATTAAAATAAAGTCCTTCAATGAATTTAACTTGTATAATGTATAACATTTTTGTTCCATTGAATTGACTTTACAATCATTCTCATTCTTTTTTGATTGATTCATCATCACACTCATGGCAATCCTGCCTCCGTCTCAAGTGTGTAGAGTGTCCTCTAATCAGCTCAAAGTCTAGTAAAAAAAGACAAAAAAAAGAGATTACTTTATTACATAACTATTATTATGCGTAAAGTTTTACATACATGGGAAACAATAAAATGAAAAACAAAGTTTACAGCCTTCTTCTTTTATTCTTCCTTTGACCTGCTCTACAGACACCCCCCCCCTCTCTCTTTACCAATTTTTTAATAATGAAATATAAAATAATGAGAGTCAAGGATCATGCAAAAACTCCAGGACCCCATAATTACATAATTGGGGTTGTAATTTACATTCAATCTTGTTTTTGTCACCATTAAAACGCACTTGGAGACTCAGACGACAATTTGGGACGTAGACGTAGACTGTGAGCGTCGTTTTAATTGTGGGGGAGAGGGGGGATGCTAAATATCAAGGTGAGCAACAAATTTTTGAGTGTCTCCATAATCATTCTGGCATTCCCACTACGCACAATTACAGGTATGAGAATTATTCAATCAACTAAAGACACTTGGATTTTTACCGAAAAATGTTATTGTACTTGTGTAAAAAATAATTTTTTATAGAGGATATACATATATTTACATTGTATTAAATATAACCCATGGGGGGTTTTTGATTTTCAAAAAAAATTTAAATAAAGATTTTATAATAACTTGTAATTTTATGTAAGAGAAAAAAGAGTTACTTTGGTATGTATTATTAAATAAACAAAAATGACAACAGAGAATTGATGATTATTATGTTAATGATAATGACAATTGAGAAAACTTCAATTTAACAAATTCCTCGTTATCTCAAGTCCAAAAAAGATGATGTGGAGAGACTTGACTAGTTTTTACAAAGATTTTCAATGGCGTAAGTTTTTAACCTTTTAACTTTTTTGTCATTTTATTTTGTAAAGTTTTTATTTGTGGGTAATAGACATTCCTTTATTTATTTGAGAATTGCAACTAAACTGCACTGTAATTTAAAGTCCTTTATAAATAATTCTAGAGTGCATATTCAAGGATAAAAAATATTTTTTAATTTTTCATCATATGCCAAAGGTCACCCTGAAAATTAAATAATGTAATACAAAAATTCAACATATTTGTTGATTATTATTTAAAGTATTAAGAATCTTTGTGTTTTACAAGAGATGAAAAATAAATATATACATATTTAATCAAAAAGTAAGCAATTTAGAATAAATATTATTATGCAGTGTATAATGATCAGTGCACTGATCAGTCCACAAACTTGCATTGGCATCCTCATCAACTCCTTACAAACACACACACGATCTTAGTCTTCCCTTGAGACTTGTTTGATTACCAACTTTTTGTGATGAACCCCCCTCAAAAAAAAACGTTGTAATATTTGACTAACACTGACTCATATGTACATCATGTCATTTATATGGAAGAACATAATATGAATAGTAATTGACTTTTTTTAATAGTCAAAAGAATTAGAGAGAGTGAAGGAGCCCTGTCCCTCAGGAAAAACCGTCAATGGATTACATCTAAATATATTACTAGTTAAATATGTACACGTATCTCTTTTTATATTAAATCCATGAGAGTATCATTCAATTTGGCGTGAACAACACAACTAAATTTATATACACACACATTGTCCACTTATTCTCCCTCCCCCTCCTCAGATGACATCAAACACTCCATATATTTTTATTGTACATAGCAGCCATATTATGGCTTGTACGTGTATGTATGATGAGTTGGGAATTTACTGTAAAGTATGATGATGATAAAGATCGAGCATTTAAATGCTTTCACGTACCATTCTTTTATAACTTTGTGGACCCATTAAGATGTACTAGAATTGTGAATTGTGGTAATAATAATTTTGTCTTGTACATTGTACACATTGAAGAACGATTTAACCTTCCACTTGGTAGAGGATGAGTAGAAATAATATTGTTTCTTGTCATTAATGCATTTTTCATTCTCATGTACACACATCAAAAGGTATAGTGAAGATATATGGACTAAGGTTACATATGAAAAATAATCTATCAAAATATTGTTCATTGAGTTGTCGTGTGTGGACTGCACATTTTTTTGAAGACATGTTTCAGTCAAAAATGTGTATAGAGTACAGAACAGGTATTATAACGGAGACTTTATACTTTTACTTCTGCATAAAAGTTGTAATGAAAATATTATAATATTACAGATTAAAAGGAATGGGATGTGAGTTGAGTGAATGTGAAAATGATAATGTGCTCATTGGTAATTTGCAACTCATCTGTAAATTGCTTCATTGTACCATGCATCTCCGTGTCTAATCAATCAAAAATCATAAGCTAATTGACTCACCACTTGCAGTCTCTTTCATCGACCATCTTCCAACTGTATGTACATTACATGTACTCTCATGTAGGCAAATTTTGTGCATGTAAATATTTAAAGACAATACATTCTCATTTGCCATCACAAGGCTTAATAAGTATATTTTATATAACTTGGATTATAATCATTCTTCCACACTCTAATATTTCCATATAGGTACGGTATGTACAGAGCGAGAGAGATGGTATTAGTTTTACAAGTATGAAAATTGATTTGACAGAAATGTAGGATTGACTGAGGCTGAAATTGAAAGGCTTTTGATGATTGTGAGTTACTACTCCTCACCAAATAATATTCAAGACACCCACACAATGTACAAAATGGCCCATCTAAAGACTAAATGACCTTAGACACTTGTCCATCATTCAAATTTCTACCAATATCCAATCTTTCCATTCAAAAAATTATTATATTTATAGATACTTTAAAACTGTACAAAAAATTATTTTTTTTATTTCTCAACAACTTAATTGTCCAACTCAGAGTCAATTCATCGTTCATTTTTATATATTTAGTATTTATCTTTTCTAATTTATTTGTGGCATCAGTCAAAAATTTTTTTTAAAAAAAAACAACTGAATGAGTAATGTCTACTTTTAAAAAAACTGGCAAACTCCAAACTAAAAATAATGAATGTAAAGTGTAGTGTACATGATGGATCTTGTGAGTTGCATTGAAACAATATGCATTAAAATGTTTTTGATGCCATTATGTACACAGATAACTAATAATAATTTACTCTGCACGGTCATTACCTAAGAAAATTTAAGTTATTATTAGTGACACAAAAGCAGGACGAGAGAGAGAGAGAAAGAATATTCACCGTCAAGTACCTCAATGCATTCAAGGCTCCCCTCTTCATCTTGTTGAGTACTTAAAACTTGTAAAATTCTTCTTCGTAATGACTCTGAATGACAAAGAGAGAGAGAGAATGAAACATATTAAAAAGTTCAAAAGAGTAATTTTATTACTCATACATGTCTCTGTATATATTAGTCATAATATGTTTATTATGTTACTAGGTACATGTATTAAATTATCATCATTTTAAATATTTCTTTCACTCTCTGTAATTATTATTGGATAAATTAATTCGATAAGGTTTTCATATTAATTTAGCTACAAGTTAGGACAAGCAAAAAACGTTTTTGAGACTCAACTCAACTGAGGCTAATGACGATGAACACATTTATTTAGTCAAGTGAATATTATAACAAGAGCTCAAGTACAATAATACACACACACAACAAACTTTTGAACAATACTTAACTAACTCATCGACAGTATTAACTATGGCCATTTTTTCAAGGACAATAGTGACACTCTCCTTCCTTCAATTAGAATTTAATGTCCAATGACATATATTTTCAAAAAAAACAAATAATAATTTTATACAGTACTGTACTGTCACCTCTAATATCCACACCTAATTACTTACCTCATCAAAAAAAACTCTTGAAAGATTACCTCAATAATCACACATAATTTTTTCGTGTGTATTATATATCCATTATTTATTTATTATTAAAAAAACATTAGTTTCAAATAATTTGTTGTCTTTGCACTCGTCAATATTAAATATTGTCTTTTCAGTTTTACTTTTAATTCTTTTACTCTCCCACTTATAAAAAAAACTACACATGAAGGTCAATTACGAACTTGGGGGGATACGGTTATTGAAGATGTTAAATAATTTTCAACAAAATAAAGTTGTTGATGAAAACAGATAATATAAAGAGACATTTTTGACTAATATAAATTTGTTAAGTTAAAAATGTTGTAAAAATAATCACATAATACATCAAATTACAAAACTTTGAATATTTTTCTACAGATATTTTACTTTAAATGCACAACACATGTTTAAGGAAACTTTGTCATGTTATTAATCATCCACAAATAGTGAGAATGACGCAATGGACCATTTTGATAATGATAATATACTACACCTTGTTAAACTTAATAATAATATGTGAAGAAATGAATAAAGGCATTTAGTAAAAATAGATGCCAATATAATAACAAGCCGGAGAGAGAGAGAGAGAGAGAGAGATGAGATAAAAAAACATGTAAAGATGAGCATCCTTATTTTTTTGGTGTAATTTGAGTATGCAAATATGAACAGCATGTCTCTCTCATTGTCGCTTCACTGCCCCTTCTTTTTACTTTCAAAGACTCAAACTCTGTCTTCCATATACAAACAAACAACGACAAAAAATGTTTGACCAAGAAGAATTTGATGAGATTACAGAGGTAACACAACAAGATAAGAAAAAAAAAGATGACGGAAAGGATCCAAAACATGCAAATATTTATCTTCACCTTGCGTCCCTCAACAAATTGTCTAACCTAGCCTCTCCAACATCATCTCATCATCTGATGAGAATTTTAAGTAGATACCACAAAAAGTCCTGGCTTTTTTTATTAACACTTTTTTGTGCATAAAAATCTAATGAGAATGTACACACTCGGTCCGTAAAAGTTGTCAAAAAAATCCTGCATATTGAACAACTATTTATTTGTAAGATGTAATTCTATATGTAGGAAAAAGAAAGGAAAAAGTTTTTATAAATTAAAATCAGAGCGGAAATAAATAATATTACAAATTTATAAACATATAAATATTATTTAGTACACCTTAGTAGTGCATAAAAGGCTATGTAATAATAATATAATACACACACAAAAAAATAAAAGATAATAGGATGTGGGCTAACAATTAGTTAAGCAAACAAGGAATGCGTATCATATTGAAATTTTCAATGCTCAAAGAGCTCCGTTCATAATTATAGTAATTAAATGGCTCTTTTTCCACAAGCCCCAACTCCCAACTATATTATTATAATGGGAGAGATACTTGTGTTTGAGTGAGTCAAAGACGAAGAGGGCTATGATGATGCACATGGATATATTTTTTTTATTCAATGAATTAACATACGGAAGAGATATGATGAGATGCTCTCCTGCAGCATAACCAAAAAAAAATTATTAGTGTGAGATCTTTTTGTTGTGAGATACATGGACTGTGTGTGTGCGAGTGTGTGTTCATTTAACTAATGAAGGGACCAATAATAGGAAGGGTATGTTATAATCCAAATCTCACTTTTCATTCAACGGACCATTTAAATCATGTCAAGCTTTTTTAAATTGAAAGAAACCGTTAAATTCGTCTTATATTTATTCCTAGTACAGTACATGTACACACATATTTGTACTTGTTCCTATGTAGGCATTTCAAGTGCCGTATAATTATGTACATAACAGAGAGAGAGAGAGATATATACCAGATCATTCACTTGAATTGAATTAGGAGAGAACGACAAACGAAATTGAAATGAGGCGTCTAAACGTCAGCGTAACAGAACCATTATGAAGAGAGAAAAAAAGAAGAGCAAAAGAAAAGTACAAGAATATTATCATTACAGTTAAAAGTGAAAGCGGATTAGTGGGATGTTTCTTCATCACTCTGTAAATTAATTAAGGTTCAAGTATACAATTTTTAAGTACATGGTACACACATCACACATGTGTGGGTCAGTCTTGATCCTTCTCAACTACTTTACATACAAGAATTAATATTCCATGACACTTTACAATGAAAAATCATGTTACATTTTACATAATAGACATTTGATTAAAATTGTATCACCTCCACCTCCATCAGTCTACCCATACACCAAATTACATTGTTGACTACTTATTAACTACATTTAATTTATTTGTAAATCTTGTTTGAAAAGAGAGCTTCAACGTTGAATATTGTGAACTCACAAAGACTAAAAAGATGGCTACCAGTAAATAATAATAATTAGTCAACCTTTGTTCATCAAGTGCAAACAGTTTATCATTTATTGTGTAATATTTTAATTTAACATCATTTACATGTTTAATTTGTCCTGTACTCCACGTATCGATCATGAATTGTATTGGAAAAAGAACATTAAAAAAAATTAAATAAGTTGAATCCTCCAAAAACTTAATTTTTGGAGGATTCACAAAACTATAGACAATTGTACTCATATTCTTGACCTATAAATTAATATTAATATTTAATTCTGCTATAATTTCTACATAAAAGTAGAATCTGTAATTTGTAGTTACCTTTCAAATAAAATAAATTGACAATGCTTAATACATTAATAAAAACTTGAGATTTAATCTGGAAAAAAGTATCAGTGTATTAAAATTGATGAGCTACTGAGAAAAAAAGAAATTTGTATCTTCCCTTTGAAAAGATTTTTGGTCTATATAAACGAATTGGGCATGACAAAGGGAATAAAGTAGGCTTAAATAGACAAATCACTAACAAATCACTAGTAGTCTCATATGTACTTTACATTTGAATCCTAATGAGGACTAGAACTCTATTGAATAATAAACAATAGACGACAAACGACAACTTATAACATCCTCTCCTTCTCTCTCTCTCTCATGAACATTGCATAAGAAATAAGAAAGTTTTATCCCATATAAAATATTATATGACTTATTATTTGGGGGAGGGGGTAGATATGTTACCGTGTATATCAGTAATGACATGGAATTCGATGACTTAAAATAGTCTCAACCATAATTCACTCGCATCGTTACCCCTGCTCTCCCTTATTATTAGTTATCATTAAAAGTTTATTAGCGTATTCCCCCTCCTCCTCATCTCTTTACTGTCTCAAAAACATGTTGCCATTTTTTTGCATTCTCTTTCTCTATTATACCTGTCCAAGTATAATTTACATGGCAAGTATTAAATATTTTTTTTGCATTATTAGTTAACCCCTATAAGATAGCTATGGTATGTAATTTAAAAATATTAAACCACTAACATGTCATCCTCTTCTTCTACATTACTCATTAATTATTTTATTATATAATCTTTCAAGTATCTCTTCTAACATTATTTATATATAGAAACAAAGCCTTTACTCAATTTTTCTACATGTCCGGAATGATGCCTCTACAGATGAGGATGGAGGGAGAGAAGGATAATGACAAGAATCATGGGGATAATAAATAATAAAATAATGAATGAGCTGAAAATTGTCATCAAAAAAAAAGATGAGAAGACCAAGACAGGAGCTTGCTTTAATTTTGCAAGTCATTGAGCCCGTTAATCATTTCAACAGCCTCAACCGTTGTCATCACCTCAACAGTGAAATAATAAAAAAAATGAGTAGAGTTGGGGAGACCACTGTCAGCATGTAGTAGTCACTAGTCATCATCAGAAGCTTTTGTTAATGTCCTGTAATTAATTAAGTATGCTTTTTGCCCATATTCTTATGACACACACCGTCATCCACACTGGGGTTATGTAATGGGGGAGATGGGAGTTGAAGAGAATAATATTTAAAATACTTTTAAAAATTTTAAATATTACATAAAAAATATGTGGGTCCTACAGGTAGTTGCTCTCCATTTTTTTCCCTGTAAAGTCATAAAGTTAACTTTTTTTAATTTTATGTAATCAAGATTAATTTCTTAAATATCAATTCCATATTTTTAAAAAATACGAAGAGTAAGTTTGTGGCCTATTTGGGACTTATTGAAGAGAATTTAATTTTAAAATGAAATTTTAGTAAATTACTAAAATACATAACCCTCTACCTAGTAGGATTAAGCAATATTTTAAATATTAGCGAAAGTTTAAAATAATATAATAATATTATTATGGATGATTCAAATAAAGAATTGCCATTGATATACATATAATGGAGGAGTGTGTCTTATTATAGTTTTGTTCTTTTCCAAGTAACAATTTTTGGATATCTGTACTTGTACAGAGTGTATTAGTATAGGTGGCTATATTTTACATCCCCTCCTACCCTCTAACATAATATGAGACACAAATTACACCTTTGGAAAATGAATAGAAGAAGAAGATGCTCCAAGGCGACAATCTAACTGTAGAGATATATAACTTGTCAATTAGAATATGTATGAAGTTATGATATAAATGAGAATAAAAGTATCATGAAAAACTTTTATACAGTATTATCTGTATGTATGCAGTACAAATGGAGGTTTTAAAAAATATTCAACAATACCCTCCTAATCTTCCTACCTTGTTTCTTTTTGGAGGGTCATCATCATCATTATGATAATACTGAGGATGAAATAAAAAAGTGTGCATAATATTCCTCAATAACAATAATGCTCAACCATTTTCCAATGGATTCCTTTGAACCCATCACAATCCATGTAGTACGCTGTTATAGTCTTACAAAATATCAACCATCTCTCTCTTTGTTGTCTCTCTGTCTCTCTCGCTTGTGTACATTTGTTCTGTATTCATATTCA
The DNA here is from genome assembly GCA_034700945.1 of Arrhopalites spinosus. Classification (NCBI taxonomy): domain Eukaryota; kingdom Metazoa; phylum Arthropoda; class Collembola; order Symphypleona; family Arrhopalitidae; genus Arrhopalites; species Arrhopalites spinosus. The sequence goes on from JAQIVZ010000141.1 coordinate 89,811, forward strand.
TTTTGATGTTTGTTATACATTTATATGAAGATGAATTCCTAAAAATCCATCAGTTCCATCTTATCACTCTCAGTTTACACAAAGAGACAAAAAAAATGATGAGAATCTGGAGTTAACAGAATTCACTTGTAAATTTTGTAACTTTATATCAGTTAAAGTGTACAATGAAACATGCATTTTCATATCATTGTGCAGCCGCCACTCAAAAAGAATGGCACAAGTTTATTCTTCTTTTTTTCTACTTCTTCTGTAGTAATAAATATTTCAAATAAATTTTTGTCAAAGATAAAGATTAACATTTGTGTTTATTGTCTATTGTTGATGCCATTAATGGATGTATTAATTTTTTCAATTGAATTTTTTTTTTTGAGGGAATAGTAGGAGGTCGCACGAAGTCTGATTAACATTATCCAGTCAAATTGTCTCTCTCGTATAAGTAATACACAGAAGCTTACAAAATATTTAGTCACAAACTGAGACTGAACCATTGACAAGTCTCATAATGTCTCATATTTTTTAAACGGAATTTAGTACAATAAATATTATTTTGTGTTGTGTCCCACTGTGAACACATCTTTTTTAATCTTCATCCTCAGTTGGTTACAGATATTTAATGAAAATGATTAATTTTATACATGAATAAATTTTACATACACTTCAGCTTCTACTTGTATATATATTGATGCTATCAAATGTATTAACAAATTTCTTGAAATTTTAAAATAATTGCATAGTTACCTATGTACAAATTACCTTTTAGTATATTAATTACATTTAAAAATGTTCATTTAAATTTTGTAACGAAATACTTTTTAAAAGAATGAAGAGCTACTTAAAACTGACAGATGACAGAGAGGTTTTTTGATATTGACTGTATGTCTTCTACAATATTTGAAATATTATGTGTATAATTTATTGCACATTATTGCACTTTATAAATAATAATTGCTTCAATTTATTATTAAATACTGTACTGTACAAGGACTATGAATTATAAATTGATATTGAAAACATTGAAATAAAAAAAAGAGAAGAGTATTGACATGGGATGATTGAAACTCTCTCATCATGTGCTCTATTATTATTATGTGCTAATGTTAATAGATTGTATTTTTTTGTGGTATTGAAAGTTGTGAAATTATTGACTGAAACAATGAAACTTAATCTGTTCTATTTGCCTTAATGAATAACCTGACAAACATATCAGTAGTTCATTCTCAAAGATTTTATAATAAACAGTGAGGCAAGTACCTTTACACTCAGAGTCTCAATCTACATTTTAGAAAAAAATCTATTCTCGTATGACGTATGTATACCTGTATATCTACATTCTCCTCCTTTGTATAATAAAATTTAATTTAAAAATTTATGTAATTGATTGTCAATGATTATAAACTTGCTTGTGCTGTGCTACGCATCAATATTTTCAGTTTTGAAGTTGTCCAAATTTTCTGGTTTATATATTTTACTCTTGCTGTCTTTTCATTTACTGATTTCTTTTATATAAAAAAAATTCCATGAAATCTACAAAACACATTTTATACATACACGATCCTGACTACTCATTTGCCTAATGAATATAAATTTTTTTACAGCCATATCCACCATTTTCTCTCTACATCCTTTCAATCACAATCAACTTGCAGAAGAAAAAAACAAGATTGCATATAAACGTACATATGAAAGATTCTGTACAATAATACAAGAAAGTCCAAAAAATGGTTGAATTTTTTTACTCTTCTCCATCACACTGTCAAAATTTTTTCTCTAGATGGGATTATGCAAATTTAATTTTTTTTTTTTTTTTAAAAAACTGAATAATAATTTTTTCAAACAATTTTCTTATTCCAAGAGTCTCAAAAGTTGTCCAAGTCTCGATTGCACATAAAAATGAGTAAGATAATAAATAAAAGATGTATTATATTCTCATTTAAAAAATATTCTATTATGTTTTTTAACCTTGCATTATTTTGAGGAAACTTAAGAATGACTTTCATTGTACTCATCATTGAACCTTGTACTTATTAATGTCATACAGATACAAATGTTACTAATAACATTTATACCTGTACAACAATCTAGTTTATGGATGAGAAAATTTGGGAATATTAAAATACCATTGTATCAACTCAGTTTGAACTGACACGATTAACAACCTCATTGTCATAGTCTCTCTCTCTCTGTATACAAATTACCAAAATATACTATAACTATATTGAATATAAGGGGGTTTTTTTGTGATATCTCAACCTTGCAATTGTTACCCGCGTGAAGAAGAAGAAGATAAAAGATTATATCAGATACCTTTATTTAGCCCAGTCTGTCACAGCTTATTGCACTCACAAGTCAGTTAAATATACATACAGATACAAATAGTGACCAGGCAAACACGGACAATAACAAGAGAAAGAGAGAGAGAAATAAATCTGAGTACAAAGCATCTCATTGTTACAAAAGTATACAATAATATATTAATAACTTTTGTGGTGAGTAATATAATCATTTTTTTTCCATACGATTCTTCCTGTGACACAATGCCAAAAAAATGTTTGCCACATCATCACAACTAAAAAAAAGAGAGGACTACTCTTTATGTACACTCCTGTGCTCTCTGACCATCATCGAAAAGTACAATATGGAGTTGGTCATTACGCAAAAAAATAGCCTACTATACTAATGACATCATTGTGTACCGAGTATGAGCTATGGATTGTGTACCCAATTTTATTTTCTGTTCAAATCTCTGACGATGAGCCTGACCCGCATTCATGTGACAGTGAAAGTCTCATTAGTCTCTGACTCTTTATTATTAAAACTTAAATGGGAATTTACTACAAGACAACACAGCATAAGGATTCCAAGCTTATTTTTATATCCGCTTTCGGATTGACCTACATAGAGATATGAATCATGACAAAAAAAATAAAAGTGTAAAAGTTGACTATACATATTGCCAAAATAAAAGAAATTGAAGGTACATTTAAATACAATTGTCAAATGTAAAATGATGCATGAAAATGGTAGTAAAAAAATTTAGTTTTTTTAATTTGATCATACGTAAAAGACAAACGTTTTTTTTGTGTATCTAGAAATGAATTTAAAATGTGTTCAATTTGAGAGTGTGCAAAAGACTCACGATTCATGATTCATGACATGTGAATGTATGGAGGAGGAGAATATTATTATTATAAAAATAATACTAAATACAAATGCACGCTTACACGTTACATTATCAGGATTATAGGGAGAGAAATAAAAAAAATATAAATAATGAAAATGATATGGAGAGAAAAAAGAAGAAAAGAATCTCCCCCAAAAAAAACATAAAGACGTTTGAAGTTCCCGTTTCTCTTGCCACTGTGAGAGACATGAAGCTTGATTAAGTATTGCATTGGCACAATAAAATGAGTATAATTGTGATACACGTCAGAGTGTAATATATTAAGAAACAAATGTCAGTGTATAATTCTTACCTTCAATATATCACATGACCAAACCAAAAACGTTATCTCTGAAGTCTAAATGTTACATCATAATACACAAAATAAGTATACATAATAGTAGGGGACATCCTTAGAATCTTCATCCGGCAGCCTCGCTCAATTTTTATTGACTCGGATGATACAATACATATCTTTATTATATTTGTACCACAAGAAAAAAATGGAGAGGAACAATCAAGAAATGCATCCTACCATTTCATATATGACATGTCCCATGTACATATTAAAATTGTGAATTGAAAGGACACACGAAATTCTCAGGATCAACTTTATTCCTTGATTTGTATACAAATAATAGGCACACATATATATGATATCCTTTACCAAATTGATTAAATTCAAGGTACATAACAAAATAAATTGACAGGATAAGGAAGATGCTTCAATCTTCACTGTATCTGAATCTGCGGTATTAATTTCTGTGACAATTATTGAGCAAAAAGAAGAAGAGTCTTGAAATATTTTTTTTTTGACAATAATTATCATAGTCTATGATTATACAAGATGCATATTTCATATGTAATGTGACTCGTTCACACGGGTCAATATTATTTATTTGTACGTGGGTTCAATCATACATGTAAATGTAGGGGAGAGGGGGGAAAAGATGAAGGTAGAAAAACATTGAACAGTAGATACACAATATTACACCATAGCCGTCTCATAATCTTATGCTTTTACCTGTAGCTAATATACAAATGAGCAAAAAGACGCGTGGACTATTACTCTGTGGTATATCTCTTATAGTCAGAGTACCTTTATAAAAGGTAAATATTACGAGGAGCACATGTGCTTCTACGTGTGTGTGTGTGTGTGGTTGTTGTGTACATTTTGGAAGGAAGACGACGGACCCACAACAAGGGATGATGATACAAAGATCTTTTAATATTTAATATATGCATAGATACAACGACATGGGATGGGTTAGACATCTTCTTCTTCCTCCCGAGTATATAAATGAATCAAAATACTCTCCGCTCTATCATTATCAACCAGTCCTCATCTCCATCAACATTTCTCATTTCATTTTCAAAAAAAATTTCTTTTAACTCTCCCTTTTCTTTCCCTGGATAAAATATCAAAATTATCATCAAGGAGCAGAAATCAAGTCAAGGTGGGTTTTGATTCATAAATATTTTTTTTGGACTCGTCTCTTCTTATCGGTACTACAGTGTTCTTGTTATCAGTGGAAATCACGTTTCACAAAAACGACAATTTATTATTTATGATCCTTTTTGTGCATCATTTTGGACAAAAGTGTTTTGAAAAAAAATCGTGAAAAATAATTAATTCAACTTTCAGTTTCAAGTGATAGTGAAATTTATTTTGTGTGTGCCGAGTGGACATCGTTGACAATCTTGGATTTAATTTGCACTCACTCTAATAATTAATTTTGTTTTTTTCAAAAGAGAAGAGAAAAAAAACGAATTGAATTGAAAGAGTAAATTTTTGTTGTTCAATTTTTAAAAAAAGGATTTTTTTTATTTTTTAGGCTAGTCAGCCCTTCATCCTAAATTCTCACCACTGTAAATCTACACTGTAACTCTTATATCCATCAACATGTCCAAATTTTACATGACCCTCGGTAAGAGAGAAAACAATTAAATTAATAATTATCTTACAATATCAGTATCTCTCACAGTAGAAAAAATTGTACATTGTACAGCTTGAGACGATCACACACGGTATAGGTAGAGGAGGCTTATCATTTTTATTCAATTTGCGCCAATACAAATAGTCATTCATTAAAAAGTTAGTCATCTCAGTCTTCAATACAAATAATCAGACTCCCTGGAGACTCTAAAATCATTCTTGACATGTAGAGAGTTAGTAGATAGAGAGACTTTAAACAAAAACGTTTGAATTTTTGATCTAATTGATAAAAAAAACCAATCCTTAAAATTTTCTTTTTATAAAATCCTCAAACAAAAATCATGACATATTCTCTCATCCATCATGGAAAAGGAACAATAATACAATTTTTTTTTGTTTTTTCCACTGTCACTTACAATTACAAGAAATCCCAATGAGGTCTATAGAGAGTTCTCCATTGTCTCATGACTGATTTACTCAATTTATTCTTTCCACATATGAGTACATACACAATAATAACACATTTTAGAAAAAAATAAGACAGATGAGTTTATTATTAAATTACATTATTGTACGTAGCTCAGTGGTTGTATGTAGGTGACTAAATTTACACTAGAAAATTAAAGTTGATTTCCCTTTTTTAATTATTTAAACTGTAAAGAAAAAAATTGTTTTTTTTGGTTAATTATGTTATCATCATTTATTACAGCCCTTCTTGCTCTCCTTGCTGCCGTCGTTATGGGTTTACCGAGTATAAGGGTAAGTCGTAGAGAATTTTTGTGTGATATGAGTATGTACGAATATCATTAAAAGTCACCTGGACTATTGTTAGTTAGTTGCAGCATGGGATTTTCTAAATTAATACAAATAGCTGGTAATTATTATATTCAACTTGTTTCTTTTTTCTTGATGCATCATGCTCATCGTCATAATTATATACATAAATTAGACAAAGACTACATAACAGTAACGTGAGTTTTACTTTTTTTTCTCTCTCTCTCTCTTGTTGTCTACAATATTCCTCACATTTTTACTGCTCTTTTTTAACATAAGATTAAGAATGCACTACAAAGATTTTTTTAAAGAGTGATAATTGTTACAATGGATCTTCTTAAAGTACATTTTGTACTTAAAAAACACTCTTCCTCTCATTGTCACCTCCCACTCTATTTTTATTAATGGAGTGGAAGTAAGAGAAGGAAAAAGTTTTAAGTAAATTAAGTTAAATTTTTTTTAACACGCCGAGAAATATTTAAGAGAAAGCATGCCATTTAAAATTGAGTCTCTCAACTTAATTCTACACTAATTCTTTTTAAGTTAGGACAACACTTTCAAGAAAAAGGAAAATATTATGAGCCAAAGAATTAACATATTTAAGAATTTAAATGAATTCATGAAAAAAAAAGAATTTAAATATTACAAGAAAAAAATGGAATAGTGAGGAAGACATAAGACAAAAATACAAATTTAAATTTGTAAATTTTGACATTATTTGATGTCAAAATCTTGACAAAATCAACTTGTAGTCTTTTTAATTAATTAGAACAGTTTTTCGAAATATCAAAAGTGCAAAAAAATTAATATTTCAATTTAAAAAAAGTTATATTAAATTTAATTGCTCACTCAATAATATTTTTGCATTACATAGCAAGAAAAAGTAGGTGAACAGAAAAAGAAGACGGAAGGAAAAAAAATAGAGTTGAATATTTAGTGTGCGTTCTCACAACACAATAAAAATGAAACCACGATTCCATTGATCTTCTCAAATAATGTTTATCATGCCAAATACAGATAGGAATTATGATTGTGGATGAATTTAACAATAAAAGGCATCAATACAAAATATCCCCCCCTCTCTTCATCATTCTTCCTCTTGTGTTCTATGGCAACTCTACTCTGTAATTGTATACGTTTGGTAGTCTCCAAGTAGCGACTAGAGATAGAGTTGTATAATAGCTAATAATTCTAATTTCTAAGAATTTATGCCAAACTTCTCACCGCACAAGATGAGGATTAGGACTCGAGGCTGTAGGCAGATAGAGGGAGAACACGTTATTATTACAAAATGTCCATTTATACATTATTCTATGTACAGGGCATAGGAGTTGTACATGTACGATATACATTAAATACAATACATAATAGAATTGTGGAGGCAATTGTGATTAAATAGGGAGAAAAAAAAATATGTAGAAACGACGACCAAGAGTTGGATGAGGATGAAGAAGTGAAAGTGATGGCAAAGATATTTTATCTGAATGACCTAACACACATAGAGAGACGAGATGAGACGGCATTAACTTACGATAATTCCCATTCATTCATCCATGCCGTCATGTTCATGTCTCTACCGTTAGGCAGTTAGGGATACGTGTAGTAAACACAATAATCATAAAAAATTAGTATGTATTCATCCCCCATATCATGCTCATCTTACTGCCTCTCTCTCTCTCTCTCTCTCTCTCTCTCTCTCTTATTATGTCCACATTGCAATAAATAATGGGACATGAAAGACAATAGACGGTGAGTATTATGATGAACAAGATAATTATTAGACTGTCCTCTTGACTCAAACAAGAGACAATCCTTGTCTATTAATATTAATAAAGTAAATACCTCACGTCCACATTATCTTCTAGTCAGTATTAAAGCCTTTGAGGCTCTAAGGTCATTTTTTGATTAATTAATAAAATTTAATCTAATGACAATTAAATGGAAATAATCAATACAATTAATATTTTATATTTTTATTGTACATTTCAAAAGGTGACTCGACAAGCGGAAGATGAAGGATTTGAAGAGCAACCTCTTGGCCTTCCATCTAACTCTACATCCCTTCGGGCAAATATTGTTGACACTTTCAGTTGTGCTGGAAAAACTTATGGTAAATTATGAGTGATTTTTTTAATTAATTGTTATTTCAAGGTTTCAAGTGACCAAGAAAAATTATTGATGACTTTAATTGACATTAATTTATGTAGGTTACTACGCTGACATCGATAATGACTGCCAAATCTTTCACGTCTGTCTCCCAGCCACTTTTCCCGACGGCACTGAAAAGATGTACAAGTGGTCATTCATCTGCCCAGAGGAGACGTAATTTAATTTATTTTTAATATTTTATGTATTAATTACAAGATAATTAAAAAAAATTAATTTAAATTATTTACAGAATCTTCAACCAAGAAAGCTTCACATGTACCCGAGCTGATGATGCTATTCCTTGTGCCATGGCCGCTTCATTTTACAATTTGAATGACAATTTTGGTGTCATCCCAGAAAAAGCACAGTGATGCTTCAAAAGCCAATTAAAATTTACTCATGAAAAATATGTAAAAAAAAACGTTATAAAAGTATTAGTTTTGTTCAAAAGAAGAGAAAAAAAATGAAAAAGATCTTGTAATTAATTCAAGTTGTATATTTTTTAAGAAAATAAAAAGAAATCAAGTGATACAATCAACTACTTTACATACTTTTATGTCATTTTTAACAATGAAAATAATAATCAATGATAATCACAAAACAATGTTATTATATTTACCCAAGCTGCTTAAACTGGGTCTGATATTACTTTTGTACATTTAAATTAATTAATATTCTTAAACTGTCAACTTTAGGTACATGAGGCTTAATCATCAATTTATGATGGCCTACAAAACTTTAATATGTATCTTTGTTTTGTATTTGTTTTTATGTACATTTTTCGAGAGCTCAATGTTTTTGTCTTATAATATTTTCATAATGTGCAAACAACAAACAATATTTTACAAAAAAGACAAATCAATTTTAATTAGTTTGATTAATTAAATATTGGTTTTTTGGCATAATATCCATTCGAATGCAAAAAAAAATATTTTGATTATTAAATGATAACACTTCAAGTACCTCTATAAATATACAATTTGTATTAAAATTAATTATCATAATTGAATTCACCAGTACATACACACAGCTCAAAACCCTTTGCATATCACGCAACGTTGATATTTGTCAAAACGTCTTTTTAATTAATATGCATAGGTATTGTGAAAATTTTGTTTCTCTCGTCAACAGTTTTTTTGAAAAAACACTTCTATTCAAATATTCTGACCATTTCATTGGTCCATTCAAATAAAAATGGTTCGGAAAAGATAAATCAACAATTTTTCCGAACCAAAGATATACCGGATGTTAACGAAACAAAAAAAATTCAAAGAAGTAGCGTTCAAAGTACTCTGCCCCCCAGGCTCGTATGTTATTTTTTTTTTGAGATTGCGATTTCAACTCTCTATATCTCTATAAAATGTGCGTGTCTGTCTGTCCCCATACAAACGACGCCGTACTGGCCGCATGAAAAACTTTTTTTTAGAAAATCCAAATTCTAATGAATGATTTGGATTCTCTGGGGTCGATTTAGTATAAAGAATAAAGGATTTGTAAAAAAATAAAAAATCATGTCTCATCCTGCATTAACAAATTTTGAACGTGTCAACAAGTGTCCAATTGATTACTATGACAATCCTCAAATGTGGCGAAAAGTCGTCATGTGATGAAAAATCGTCGTGACGAACAATTCGTCATGTGACCAAAAGTCGTCATGTGACCAAAAGTCATGTGTACAAAAGTCGTCATGTGACAAAAAATCGTCATGTGACGAAAACTGTCTTGTGACGAAAACTCCTCATGACGAAAAATCGTCATGTGACGTAAACTCGTCTTGTCGCGAAAACTCGTCATGTAACAGGAAATAATTTAAATTCAGAGTCGCAAATATTTTTTAATAAACTGCAATCCATTAAGTGTACTCTGAGTGATTCAAAAGGAGAAAGACAAGAGTCGATTGACATTCTCGAAACTAAACTAGCTCAATTTTTATTAAGTACTCGAAAGTGACCAAATCTCCCATGGTTTGAATTGAATTTTAAAAGTGTTTCCTTGTACGTTTCGTATTTCTTCTGAAATCCTTTAGATTTCAAGTAGTAAATTTTGCTGTCCTGCATTGAAAATCTTTTTTAATTTATCAATTGTAAACTATGATTATAAATTATGATGAATGCATTTGCAAACTGAATAAATTAAATACTAATAACAATAATAACGAGCTGTTCTTGAGACGAGCTGATCTCTGGACGAGCCAATCTTTGGACGAGCCGACCTTGGGACGAGCCGACCTTGGGACGAGCCGATCTTGGGACGAGCCAATCTGGGGCCGAGCCGATATGGGACGAGGTGATCTTACGACGAGCAGATCTTGATTTACAAACCCCATGTAGTGTACGGCTTAAAATTAATAACATGGTCTTATTAGTTGTGCATAAAGTTTAAATTGTTTTGTGAACCAATTTGATGGATGGAAAACTAGTTATCTTTAACAATGGAATGAAATGATGCTTTATTTATTTTTTGATAAATTATTAAATCAATTCGTGACTATGAAATATTCTTATTCTTATTTCTTAATCTTATTTCTATCCAACCACTTGCAAGATGTTTCAGGTTCCGACATGACAATCGACGACATCGAGGGTGCTGATTCCGAATCGTTGCCAATAGCAACTTGGACGTCTACGGGCCACAGTGTGTCCAAGTTGAACGTCAAAAATACGCTCACAAATGACGTCACCACATTTTCGGTGATTTTTGTATCCCTACCCTTTGTCATCAGTGGTTTGTCATCGCATGACACCCCCCTTCCCCCCTGTGTGATGTCACCAATCCTCATTTTTTGTACACAAAGGAGGGGGGCTTCCAGAAAGTCGAATTTTAATAATTTTGGTCGAAAATCTTCAAAATCTGACCATTTGTGACTAAATTATCAAAAACCAAGTTTCTGGTCGAATTAAAGTGGGTAAAAATGGTGATGAAAATTTCAAATCGAAAAACATGATCATGTTTGTGACCCGCTAGTACAGAAAGCCTAACAAAACTTCCTCAAAATGATGGTTTAAAGTCAAAATAAGCATACATGTTGAAGTTAGGCAATTTTGAGATTTAGGAGATGAGTTTTGTGCAAAAATAATGACCAGAAATTGGGATTTCACAACAAAAATCTTGTTTTTACTCAAGGTGATGTCATCACACTCAAAAACCCCTACCCCATATAGGGGTTGTCATCATTTTTTCTGCAACCCCCCCCCCCCCGCTACCCCTTAGTGCTGACGTTATTTGTGAGACTTCCTCAAGGAGTTGAAAATAAAATATAGAATAAATTTCTAAGATTTAACTTTTGCATGGTGGATATCGTGATTAAATTATTTTAATCACAAAACCTTCAATCATTTCATTTTATTATATTTTTACACTCAACACTTTTTATTAATAAAGGTGGATTTAGAGTTGACGTTC